>CAJHQP010003163.1:0-71996 GCA_905132765.1 Moricandia arvensis | reverse complement strand
GTAGTTGACTGCTAAATCATTAAGCATCATATAAGTGACATTTTATCGCGAAAGCTAGATAAAAATTAATAGGTTACTAATTTGCGTTAAACTAGTAATGTCGTTACATATTTACATTAAATACACGAAAATGTAATAGTTCGGACAAAAACATTACGCAGAAGCAAGAACACAAATACAAAGGTAAGCAAAGAAGATTCTTAGAGCTGTTTTTACTTTCTTGGATGTGTATCATGCGCTTTAGCCGTCCCTGTGGTCGCTTTAGCTAGATCAGTGCTACTAGCTTCGGGCTTGTTCTTAACATACATAACAGTGTACATGATAGCACCTGAGATAGCTAACCCAGCTATAGCCATGGTGGTGTGGTGTAACTGTATGGCAAGTTACGGCGTTGGTGGAGTACACCACCAGGATTACTCCCTGGAGGCCTCTTAGATGACTCAACCCCGGCGGCTTTCACTTCATCCGTACTCATCTTCGTCGTATCCGCGTTTTTCCTCCAGTCATTTTCTCCGGCCAATTTGTGTCTACAAAATTCTTCGTGGGAAGACACAAACCAAAGAGAAATGGTTGTGTTTTAGTAATCGGTGTTGGAGATAGTAATAGTCATGAAGAGACGTACTGTAGTTGAGTTTGATAATGTGTCTCAACAAGTGACACCAGCACCTAGTTGATTCTGTTTGCTTTCTGTAATGAACGTATTAGGCAGGTGTCATGCCTTAGGCCATGTTAATGCATATCCCTTAAATTGGGTCCTTTAGCGTACGGTCCCTTAACTTTTAAATAAAAACGCTAAGGAATGTCCCTTAAATAGGGATTTAAGGGACGTTCCTTAGCGTTTTTAGTTAAAAGTTAAGGGACCGTACGTTAAGGGACCCAACTTAAGGAACATGCATTAAACATGCCCTTAAATTTAGTAATAGAATATTCATCCATATGAACCTTTTTAAAGTGATTTGTATTAAAATGATAAATCCATTTGTATTTAAAGTTATTCAAATGTGGATTTTAAAAAACATTTTAAAATCTAGTGTTATTGAACTTGTTATTTCATAAAACACTTTCAAATCCACTGTTATTGAACAAAACTTAAATTAGAGATTTTAGAGTGTTTTAATTATTTTTAGAGTGTTTTAGAGTAGTTTGTTAGTTATAAAAATAAAAATCCAAATCTCATAGTTTTATGTGAGATTTTAGAGTTATTTAACAAAAATCACTCTAAATTTTCCAGATCACCTACAACCATCTAAAAATTCATTAAAAATCAAACCACTTCAACTTTCAGATTCAATACATCCCCTCTAAAACAAATCAATCATGGACCGCTATGTATCAGTGGAACCTAGTGTAAAAACTGATTTTAAAAAAGAAAATTTAAAAATAGTTCTTAGGACAAAATAGTAAGACCACCACTATTTTTGATTAAAAATTTCTTTAAAAATTATCAATGGAGATGGTCTAAGTAACTTAATCGTCAGGTGACAAAAGTATATCATAGATTCATATGTTCCTTTTACTCAAGGAGGTTGCTGGTCTTCTGCTTCTTGTGGGTTTTGTGGGAGATATATCATAAATTCATCTTTGTACAGTGTAGGCCCAACACTATAAAAGCCCAGTTTCACTAGCAAACAAAAACGAAAAAGTTAAAAACAGAAACAGCTTAACTTGACCGGTCTTCCTAGAAGACTGTGTCTTCAGACTTAAGTAATGATCTGATGTGTCTTCAGTAATGATCTGATTTTACGATTTGTCTCTTTCCTTTACGTTACGTTACCTTTTAGTTTTATCTAACGGCTAGATCAACATTTCATCTGTACTAAACTTCAACGGCTAGTTCCCAAGTCTCTTTAGATCTATAAAAACCACACAAGATTCTCTCTAACTCATCATCTTCAACACAAACACTCACTAACACTTTTGAGGTGTTAAAACTCAGTAGAAAAGTACTTGAAACCCATGGCTTCTTTTTCTTCTCTTCCAATCACCATCCTCTTCTGCATCTTCTTCTTCTTATTGCCAGTCAACGCAAATGAAGTTACAGTCGGTGGAAAGTCCGGTGACTGGAAGATCCCACCTTCCTCTTCATACTCTTTCAACGAATGGGCTCAAAAGGCTCGTTTCAAAGTCGGCGACACTCTCGGTACACCTTCACTTTTCTCATCACTTTCTTTTTGTATTCTTGGATATTAACAACTCTGTTTCCTGACATTGTCACATGTTTATTCCAGTCTTCAGCTACGAAGCAGGTAAAGACTCGGTGCTGCAAGTGACAAGAGAGGCTTACGAGAAATGCAACACAACGAGCCCGAAAGCTAGCCACACTGATGGGGACACCAAGGTGAAGCTAGAACAACCAGGTCCGGTCTACTTCATCAGTGGAAAAGAGGGTCACTGTCAAAAGGGTCAGAAGCTACGCCTTGTCGTGGTCACTCCTCGTAACTCTGCTTTCTCTCCGGCTCCTTCTCCATCCGAAGGTCCCGCTGTTCCTCCTAGTAGCGGTGGTGCTAAAGCTAAGCTCACCGGCGTGTTAGGTGTCGTTGGCCTTGTTCTTGGATTCTTGGCCTTGTTCTGAGAGAAAGCTTATCTATTTTATTTATTTATTTTGTTGTAATGAATTCTATTCTATTTATTAATGATCATTTGTTCTCTACCTAGTCTTGTTGTTACTAATTTAGTATTCACAAGATTTAAATTAATTTTTGTCCATGTAATCAAAACTAGATTTTAACCCGCACGTCCGTGCGGATATTTTTCTATTTTATAAATATATTTGATATTACTATAAATATTTTAATTATATAATTTTTAATTTAGTGCTATACATTGTGTAACTCTATAATTTTTTTTATATTTCTTCCTCAAAATTATTAATATATAGTGATTTGCTTAAAACATTTTAATTTATTATTAATTTTTATTTACTTACTAATATATTTTCGAGTTGAAATACAATAAAATAACCATATGAAATAATCAAATAAAGAATCTTTTTCAAAATATGTTTTTTTCTTTAATTTATACATTTTTCATATAATATAATTTAAATTTTATTTATTCATATTAATTAAAAGAAATCTATTTAATATGTATAAGAAAATATACTTTAACATATATCATTTTAATGTTTTACGGAATTTATAAGTAAAAACACTGTTTTGTATAAATAATATAGACCTATTTTTAGTAAATTTTATACATAGTAGTATCTATCATATCATTTTATTAAAAATTAATTTTGAATTTTTTTTGTTACTACATCTAAGCTATTATTTTATACATAAGATATTTGAATTTTGGTACTGTTTAAAATAAAATTCCCAACATATTTTTTATAATTAAAACAAAAATAAATTTAAAATTAAAATTTGATTTGTCATTAATATTTTAAGTGAGTTGCTAAAATACCATAGTTTTCTATTGACATTTTAAAAAAAAATAGTATATGAATTAAAGTTTATTATATATTAATATATTTTTGTATACAAACATTTTAAAACAATATATTGTTGAGAGTTTCAATATAAATAAAAAATTGTAGATATATAAGTTTAACATATGTTAATACATTTATTTTGTATAAAGCTATTATACAGTTTATGAATTTTAGCCTATTTTAATGAATGATGATTTATTTAAATGAAAAACTTTAGAATTTAAAATTTGTTAATTTACCTATTTAATATAATTTTATCATATTTAATTCATGTAACACTTCTATTTTCATATAATCCAGAGTTTATTTATAGAATTTATAAAAATTAGTAGAATTTTTATTTTCTTGTTTATAATAAAATTTTAGTTAACATTGATTTATAATAATATTATATAACTAATTACGAAATTTATTAATGTATTATTTTATAAAAATATTTAAATTCTTAAGTAATATTTTGTTAGATTTTTTCTCAACAGATTTTGTTATAATTAAAAAATAAAATTCAAATATTTAGTTGGTTTATTATTAATGTAAATAATTAAATATGTCATATTAACTAATTTTTGAAATGGTCTAATTACTATTTGTTAATAGTAGATAAATTTTTTAAAAAATTTAATTTACCTATTTAATATAATTTTACCATATTTAACTAATGTAACACTGCTATTTTTATGTAATAGAGAATATATTTATAGAATTTATGAAAAAATAGTGTAGAATTTTATTTTCCTGTTTTATAATAAAAACTTAGTTAAATTGATTTATAATAATATTATATTACTAATCACGAAATTTATTAATGTATAATTTTATAAAAATATTTAAATTTTTTAGTAAAGTTTTGTTAGATTCTTTCTCAATAGATTTTGTTATAAATAAAAAAATAAAAATTCTAGTTGGTTTATTATTAATGTACCAAATTTATATACCCAAAATATTGGATGGGTGTTGCACACGGTTTAGAAAGATTGAAAATTCTGTTATCAAATTATAAATATGGTATAATGAGTTGATGAATATTCTGGAAAAAAAATTTAGTTCCTAATTGATTGATTATCAAAATCGTGATTGTTTAAAAAATCTATTATATCTAATATCTAATATATTTAAATTCAAAATCTTATAGATTCAAAAATAGACTATTTTATTTGGTTCCTAATTGATGATTATCAAAATTGTGATTGTTTAAAAAATCTATTATATCTAATATTTATTTTGTATAAAGCTATTATACAGTTTATGAATTTTAGTCTATTTTGATGATGAATGATGATTTATTTAAATGAAAAACTTTAGAATTTAAAATTTGTTAATTTACCTATTTAATAAAATTTTATCATATTTAATTTATGTAACACATCTATTTTCATATAATCAAGAGTTTATTTATAGAATTTATAAAAAATAGTAGAATTTTTATTTTCTTGTTTATAATAAAAATTTAGTTAACATTGATTTATGATAATATTATATAACTAATTACGAAATTTATTAATGTACTATTTTATAAAAATATTTAAATTCTTATGTAAGATTTTGTTAGATTCTTTCTCAACAGATTTTGTTATAATTAAAAAACAAAATTCAAATCTTTAGTTGGTTTATTATTAATGTAAATAATTAAATATGTCATATTAACTAATTTTTTAAATGGTCTAATTACTATTTTTTAATAGTAGATAAAATTTTAAAATTTGTTAATTTAACTATTTATTATAATTTTACCATATTTAACTAATGTAACACTGCTATTTTTATATAATAGAGAATATATTTATAGAATTTATTAAAAAAATAGTGTAGAATTTTATTTCCATGTTTTATAATAAAAACTTAGTTAAAATAATTTACTAATCACGAAATTTATTAATGTATAATTTTATAAAAATATTTAAATTTTTAAGTAAAATTTTGTTAGATTCTTTTATATTTTACTAAAATAAATAAATTAATAATATATTTATAGATAGTTTTATATAACATACATTATATATTTCGAGATTGTTTTTTTACGACAAAGAAATAACAACCCAATGAAATTAATTAATTTAAATATATTATTTTAAGGGATATTGGAAGAATCTGTAAATAAGAAAGAAATGGGATGACTAAATGTGTAAATAGAAGAAAATATTTAATCTGCTATCCATGTTTCCAAACATTCTTCCTTTAGTCTACTATCTATGTTTCCAAACATTCCAATTTTGTACTTGATTTTTAATAATATAGATAACATGAGATGATTTTTTTTTTTTTTTTTTTTTTGGTCAAATATACCATGAGATGATAAGCAAGATTTTGTAACCTTCTAGTTCGTCATCTGGTGAAGTTACCAAGTTTTTAATGTTGATTCCTGATACTGAATCTGGTTCACACAACTTAGACTCGCAACCACATGCTTGAAGCTTCTAGTGTTGATAGCAAAGTAGAGGAAATGTCTTGTGTTTGATTTGATGCAGAAGAGAATCATAAAGAGGAATATGCCAATACTTTCTTGACTATGTTCAAGCGTCTTTCTGTGAAGGTTAGATTGCGGCAAGCGCCTATGCACTTGGGATGATGTTGCGTTGAATGCATATTCATTCTTCAGCTTAAGTCTAGTTTTGAACAAGGGGCGATAGAAGAATGGTCTTGGAATATGTTTTAGGCCTAGATAGCAGACTTACTCACTACTTGTGGTAGGATTGGTGAAAAGAAAGATACATTGGGTTTACAATTCTCGTGGATACTATGTGCAAAGCTGGGAACTTTGGTGATGTTTTGTTTGTGTTTACATGGTGATGATACTGTTAAAACACGTGCTTCCCATGGTGGCCGGCGTGGACGGTGAGGACGGCATGTCGGTGAAGATGGCAAAGAAGTCAAGAAAGGAGGAAGCTCATTTTGTCAAAGATTGTGGCTTTCACACACTCCATCCTTTGCTATAAATACATGGAAGATCTTGATGTTAAGATCATCCCAAAATCCCAAAAATCAGAGAGAGTGAAGAAGAAGAAGGCGTAAGAAAAAGAAAGAGAAAAAAAAAAGTTTTTTTTCTTTTGTAATTTTTTTTCTTTTTCTTTTCACGGGTATTTGGGATCGGGTTGAGAGAAAATTATTTAGAGAGTTTGGATATTTTTCTCCTATTATAACGAGAGAATTATTTATCAGTTTTCTCCGATATAATAGAGAGGTTGTAACTCCTATTATTTTCCTCGGAATAAATTCTTCTACCTTGTCCGTGGTTTTTCCCCTTTGGGGTTTTCCACGTTAAATCCGGTGTTCCATTTATTGCACTATTTCTCAAATTATTAGCTGCGACCCTGCTCTATCCGGTCCGATTTCTACAACAAGTGGTATCAGAGCCTGGTTCTGGAAGAAGCAATGGCGGCAAAATTTGAGATCGAAAAATTCAACGGCAGCTATTTTGCGCTGTGGAAGTTGAAGATGAAGGCTATTTTGAGGAAAGATAGCTGCTTAGCGGCCATTAGTGAAAGGCCGGCTACATACACGGATGATGATAAGTGGAACGAGATGGACGGGAATGCTATTGCAAATCTTCACCTTGCACTTGCAGATGGAGTGTTGTCAAGCATTAAGGAGAAGAAGACTGCAAAGGAGATATGGGATCACCTTGCAAAATTGTACGAGGCCAAGTCGCTGCACAACAAAATTTTCCTTAAGAGGAAGCTTTATACTCTACGGATGGCGGAATCTACTTCAGTGACGGAGCACATCAACACCTTGAATACTTTATTTTCTCAACTCACTTCGTTGAGCTATAAAGTAGAATCACAGGAGCGTGCTGAGCTTCTACTTCAAAGTCTACCAGATTCATATGATCAACTCATCATCAACTTAACAAATAATGTCTCCACCGACAGTCTAGTCTTTGACGATGTTGCAGCTGCGGTTCTGGAAGAAGAAAGTCGGCGCAAAAGTAAGGAAGACAGACGAGAAACTCCACAAGTGGAGGCATTGACGGTGATGAGAGGAAGATCAATGGAGCATGGCTCAAGTGGGAGTCACAAACATGGCAGATCAAAGTCAAGAAGTAAGAAGATTTATAAATGCTTCCACTGTGGCAAGAAGGGTCACTTGAAGAAGGATTGTTGGGAATTAAAGAATTCCAACCCTCAAGGAAATGTTGCAAACACTTCAGATAATGGAATAGCCCTGTGTTGTGAAGCAGCAATTTCAAGCGAAAACAGGAGAAGGTTCGCTGATATATGGTTGTTCGACTCAGGAGCTACATATCACATGACCTCTAGAAGAGATTGGTTCCATCAATATGAACCTATCTGTGGAGGATCTGTGTACAGTTGCAATGATCATGAACTTAAGATTGTTGGCACTGGATCCATTCAACTGAAGATGTATGATGGTACAATTCGTACTATTCATGAGGTGCGACACGTGGAAGGCCTGAAGAAGAATTTATTATCTATGGGGCAACTTGATGATCTTGGTTGCAAAGTTGAAGTCGAGAATGGAACTCTAAAAGTAATTAGAGGAGCAATTGTGCTTATGAAAGGAGAGAAGATAGCTGCGAAGTTATACATGTTAAAAGGAGAAACTCTGTCAGAATCAGAAGCATCTGTTGCTTCAAGTTGTTCCAGTGAGAAGGCTACAACGGTGTGGCATCAGAAACTTGGGCATATGTCGGAACAAGGCATGAAAATTCTTGCAGAGAAGAAGTTACTTCTGGGTCTCACAAAGGTATCATTATCCTTTTGTGAGCATTGTATTACAAGCAAGCAGCATCGGTTGAAGTTTAGCACATCGAATTCTAGAAGTAAAGCGGTTCTAGAATTGGTTCACTCTGATGTGTGGCAAGCACCAGTTACATCACTAGGAGGAGCGAAGTACTTTGTGTCCTTCATCGATGACTACTCTAGGAGATGTTGGGTGTATCCTATCAAGAGTAAGGCGGATGTGTTTTCAGTCTTCAAAGTTTTCAAAGCACGGGTGGAACTTGAATCTGAAAAGAAGATCAAGTGTTTGAGGTCAGATAATGGAGGTGAATACACTAGTGATGCATTTATCAAATTCTGTAAAGCAGAGGGCATCAAAAGGCAGTTCACTACATCATACACTCCTCAACAAAATGGAGTGGCAGAGCGGATGAACAGGACTCTGTTAGAAAGAACAAGAGCAATGTTGGGAGCTGCAAGCTTAGAGAAGAAGTTTTGGGCAGAAGCAGTCAACACCGCCTGTTATGTGATAAATCGGTCGCCATCAACTGCAATTGAGTTGAAGACACCGATGGAGATGTGGACAGGGAAGCCAGTAGATTATTCAGACCTCCATATATTTGGGAGCCCAGTGTACGTGATGTACAATACCCAAGAAACTACAAAACTAGATCCAAAATCTAGAAGGTGCTTGTTCTTGGGATATGCTGATGGAGTGAAGGGGTATCGCCTGTGGGATCCCACTGCCCACAAGGTTATAATCAGCAGGGATGTTATCTTCACAGAAGATAAAAAGATCGAAGAAGAAAATAGCAGTTCAAAAGAAAGGTCAAAGATCGTAGCAGTACGGGTGGAAAAAGAGAATTCTTCTGAAGCAACACCAGAACACGAGGAAGAAGAACTTGCTGAGTCTGAAGAAGAACTTGGTAAAGGAAAGCGTGTAAGGACTACACCAGCCTGGCACAAAGATTATGATATGAGCTGCAATGTTGCATACTGTCTTTTAACTGAGGACGGGGAGCCATCAAATCTTCAGGAAGCAATGAGCAGTCCAGATGTATCTCAGTGGATGGAAGCAATGCAAGAAGAAACTGAAGCTCTACATAAGAATAAAACTTGGGAGCTTGTATCATTACCACCAGGAAGAAAAGCCATTGGAAACAAATGGGTATATAAGATCAAGCGAAATGGTGATGACCAAGTGGAGCGGTATCGTGCTAGATTGGTGGTGAAAGGATATGCTCAGAAAGAAGGAATCGACTTTAATGAAATCTTTTCACCTGTGGTTCGGCTCACAACAGTTCGGATGCTGTTGGCAATGTGTGCTACATTTGACTTACATCTAGAGCAGTTAGATGTGAAAACAGCTTTTCTTCATGGCGATCTTGAGGAAGAAATTTATATGCTCCAACCAGAAGGTTTTGAAGAAAAAGAAAAGGAGAACTTGGTTTGCAGGTTAAACAAATCTCTGTACGGTCTAAAGCAGGCGCCAAGATGTTGGTACAAGAGATTTGATTCCTTCATTATGAGCCTTGGATACAGCAGACTCCATGCAGACCCTTGCGCATATTTCAAGAGGTTTGGTGAAGGAGAGTTCATTACATTGCTGCTGTATGTAGACGACATGTTGATAGCAGGCCCCAACAATGATCGTATCAATGAATTGAAGGCACAGTTGGCTAGGGAGTTTGAGATGAAGGACTTGGGACCAGCAAACAAGATTCTAGGGATGCAAATTTACCGAGACAGAAATAATAGGAAGATTTGGCTTTCACAGAAGAATTATTTGAAGAAAATCTTGCGGAGGTTCAACATGCAAGATTGTAAGCCAATTTCTACCCCACTTCCTATTAATTTCAAGTTATCCTCCAATATGTGTCCTAGCAGTGAAGAAGGAAGGATGGAAATGTCTCGAGTACCGTATGCATCAGCAGTGGGTAGCTTAATGTTCGCAATGATTTGTACACGACCTGACATTGCACAAGCAGTGGGAGTAGTAAGTCGGTACATGGTGAATCCTGGTAAAGAGCACTGGAATGCCGTTAAGAGGATCCTAAGATACATTAAGGGTACCTCGGATGTTGCATTATGTTATGGAGGATCAGACTTTGTTGTCAGAGGCTATGTTGATTCAGATTATGCAGGAGATCTGGATAAGAGCAAATCCACAACGGGATATGTGTTTGCACTTGCTAGCGGAGCTGTAAGTTGGGTTTCAAAACTACAGTCAATCGTGGCTACATCAACAACCGAAGCAGAATATATAGCAGCTACACAAGCTAGTAAAGAGGCAATGTGGTTGAAGATGGTAATGGAGGAACTCGGGCACAAACAAGAGAAAATTTCTCTTTTTTGTGACAGTCAGAGTGCTGTGCATCTTGCAAGGAATCCAGCCTTTCATTCAAAAACCAAGCACATACGAGTCCAGTATCACTTCGTTCGTGAGAAAGTGGAAGAGGGCACTGTGGATATGCAGAAGATTCATACAAAGGAAAACGTAGCAGATTTTCTGACGAAAGCAGTCACTACTGACAAATTTATTTGGTGTCGATCCTCTTGTGGCCTGATGGAGACGTAAGCAACATGAGATGACAAGGTAGAAAGAATGGTGTGAAGATCTGATTGATCATCAATCAAATCTTCAAGTGGGAGATTGTTAAAACACGTGCTTCCCATGGTGGCCGGCGTGGACGGTGAGGACGGCATGTCGGTGAAGATGGCAAAGAAGTCAAGAAAGGAGGAAGCTCATTTTGTCAAAGATTGTGGCTTTCACACACTCCATCCTTTGCTATAAATACATGGAAGATCTTGATGTTAAGATCATCCCAAAATCCCAAAAATCAGAGAGAGTGAAGAAGAAGAAGGCGTAAGAAAAAGAAAGAGAAAAAAAAAAGTTTTTTTTCTTTTGTAATTTTTTTTCTTTTTCTTTTCACGGGTATTTGGGATCGGGTTGAGAGAAAATTATTTAGAGAGTTTGGATATTTTTCTCCTGTTATAACGAGAGAATTATTTATCAGTTTTCTCCGATATAATAGAGAGGTTGTAACTCCTATTATTTTCCTCGGAATAAATTCTTCTACCTTGTCCGTGGTTTTTCCCCTTTGGGGTTTTCCACGTTAAATCCGGTGTTCCATTTATTGCACTATTTCTCAAATTATTAGCTGCGACCCTGCTCTATCCGGTCCGATTTCTACAACAGATACTTCTATAAGGCCAACAACATAACAAGTCAATCATTCCTCCTCGTGGGACAAAATTCTGGACACAGAGGAACTGAAATACCAAAATCTCCAGAAACGTCAGATTGTGATATTAATGAGCCATTAAAAAGAATCTACACCTGAATGTGAACCAAATTACTATATTGTTATTTTCCGTGACTCCTAGGATGAGGTTAGTTTGACACAAGATGTTTCCGGAGAAAGATTGGAAAAGAACACTTACGACTGAAAAGAAAAAAAATGGTAAATATGATAGTTAAAAAGACATCAATCGCGGGTCGCCACGTGTCGGTGAAACTCGTAAACAGTGTAAAACACCCATAATAAATGTTTTTTATTTTGACTACATTGGAAAGGGTTTTTGATGAAAATGTGGGTTCTCCTCCACTAAAAAACGCGGAAGATACAACTATAAAGATGCTCTAAGGACTTTTCAAAAATTATGGTTTGGGCCTATTCATTATGGGCCTCAAAATAAATTTTTCGTTTACTTATTGGAAATAATTTTACTCTAGCCTCACTAGTTAAGATCGGAATATTTGGGCAAATATTGATTGACTGATTTTAGACTAGATCGATAAGAGATCGGATTGGATTAGTTGAATCGGATTCGGATTCTTATACTATGGTAAAAAAATGGATTTCCAACCTAAAACCAGTTATATAACTAAATTTATCCATCTATCTTTAACGCTCATCTGAACATAATGAAAGATCCGCTTCTCTTCCATGGAAAGGTTACCAACTGCACCCATGCACAGAACCTTAACTTCAGCTGAAATTTGACTGTAGCCTTTGTTTCATTCAACTTAGCCTCTAGCAATGTAATGTTATTGTACACTTAAACATACATTTTATTTGTTTGAAATGAATCAAGAATCAATTTTCTTTGTACATGGTTTCATCAAGAACTGGTTTATACAGCTTTTGTTCTTCACCAAGCAATAGTGCACGTAGAACCGCATCGCAAGTACCATCGTAGTGCACGATGAGATGTCCACCTTGAGGGATCTCGTGGTAGTTGATCAAAGGTTGCTTCTGCAGCACGCATCTTTGAAGTTGAAACGGAATAACTTTGTCTTCCTTCCCATGCCAGATGTGAACAGAGCTTTCTTGAGTAATGCTTAAGTCTGCTGGTTCGAAGTCCCATTGTCCAAAACAAGCCATGAAATCGTCTCTTAGAGTATCGAAAACAATTCTTTCGCGTAGCTTATCCTACAAGATAGAGACATATATGTCAGAAACATGGCACAGTCTAGTGAAACATTGGTTTTGTTTCCGAAATTTGTTGAAAGTTATATTCATAGACATAGCCTCAAATTATGGGGAAAAAAAATGTAACAAAACTTAGTAAATGTTTATAGCCCGCAAATTTTCGAATCCTATTTTGATCGGAAATGATTATCACTACAAAAAAAGACTTGGGAGAAAACTAGGAGTGACCTTAGTAAGCATGGGAAAGCCAGGATATCGCTTGAGCACCTCCATGTCTTGGCTGTTGAAGTAGATTGGACTGCTCTCATCAAGACCAGAACTAGTTGATGGAAAGACCTCTTGTACAAATATAATACACCAATGTAGCAGTCCAGGTGCAAATTTCGATATCCTTAAAGCCCATTTGAGAAGACCTCCCCTGAAATCTTTCTTTATAAGCTTCTTAGGAATTGATGGCCACAGATAATTCACAACCGGAGCAACAAAAGCCACACCAGATAGCCTGCAAAGAATACATAATATACTCTCTCAGTAATTCCTTAGCTATTATTCACAACTTATTTGATAAGCCTTTTCCCTTTATTTTGTGTGAGGAATTGGCTTAGTGTCTAAAACTCTTGATTCATTTAAGAGGAATCTAAGAGCATGATTTATCCGGGGTTCTTAGGGTGTGGTTCTTAGCGGAATATAAGAAACAATTTCTTATATTCTGCTAAGAACCGCATCCTAAGAACCCCCAGGTTAATCATGGTATAAGGGATCATAACCTTGGGAAGGGTTCGGATTCAGAACCTTGTAATCATTCAAAAAAAAGGAAAAAGATTGCCTGTGAGGTATGTGTTTTAGGCAACCCCAAGTAGGGTAAGCTCCCATGGAGAAACCAATTAGGTAGAACTTGGGTCCTATCTTCAACTGGTCTGCAAGTTCTTCTATGTCATCAACTTCGCTTTTCAGAGAATGTTTTGTGTTTGAATCTGATTCTCCATATCCAGAACGGTCGTAGAATAGAAGATACACCCTAAGCTCTTCTACCAGCTCCTGAAGAAACAAATCCAAGTGAGATTTTTATATCCCCAAGAAAAACAAAAGGCTTAGACAAGATTTGAAAGAGCATTTTTTACTTTTGATGCAGAGAAGTTCAAATCCTTAGAGCTTCCAAAGCCATGAACAAGAATGATCTTGTATTTAGCCTCTTCCTTTGAAACTCCACTTTCTCTATAAGCTAAGAATCTCCCATCACGAAGCTTAATTCTATTCAAATTTGCAGAAGGATCCCCCATCAAACCTGGATACAGTCACTATACTGTAACAAAAATTTTGAGGGTTTGAACTTGGTTGTAAAAATGGCAAAACCAAGAACATGACAAGTCTTAGAACATAATAAGACATATCAGAAGGTAAGATAACTTGCCTGAGGAACACAAAACGGTCTGAGAAGATCAAACAAAACCTTTCACTTCTGATTTCCGTTTGCTAAAACCATTCTCTAGATTTTTATACTTTTGGCTGTCTTAGTTTTACATCTTTGTTACATTCTAGACGCCACCGCCACTTCACCAATCTCACTCTTGTTCCTCCCACAAGTTAGCATTTACGTATGCATAGGATGAATTCAGAAGCTTCACATGCTAATGAAAATGTAGAAAATTAGAAAAAGAACTGTTTTGTAGTGTGAGTAAATCAAATATCATTGTTTGGTCAATGAATACAAAAAAAAAGGACCAAATAATTTCAAGCTAAGTCTATAAAAAAACATGAGGAGAAGAAAATACAAATCTTGATATAAAAACAATTTTAAAAAAAAAAAATCCTCATACAAATATGGTTCCGTAGGACACACGTTTCATTTTAAAACACATAGGGAGATTCTTCTTCAAATTCTTTGGCTAAACCATTCTTAACTTTTATATCAGTTCGCTGTCTTTATATGTTAATCCAAGTTCACGTCACTGCCTACTTACTTACCAATCTTGGTCTTCTTGTTGCTCCCACACTTTAGCTTTTTTACACATGCATATGAATTCTAACCCCTTAATCTTGGTCTTCTTGTAGTCTTATTTTTTACTTTTCTGTTTTCTTTGTTGTGTCTCTATAACTTCTGTCAAAAATCTTAAAATTGGTAACATTTTACCAACAACAAAAAGAAAAAACTAACCAAGTTGCATATCGAGTAAATGGGGCATATCAAGTAGAGTGTCAACACAACCCTTACAAACGTTTATGTTAAGAGTCTTTTTGATTTTGTCTTTCATAGCTCACCCTGTAATGCACCATGTGATTCTAATTTCCCACCCTGTACGGCAAACAAGTCTTGGTGACAACTTTTAAGGTTACATTTATAAGTAAACTGCAAATCGTACTCCATCACTAATGATTTCGTAACATTTTCCAACAGACTCGAATTACAAAGATGGGAAGCCTACGTTCTATATACTTGTTATATAGATGACACTGAGGATATTTCTTTTGGTTGCCAAGTACACTGAGGAGTACATGTACATATCTAGGTTCTAACATATATGAGTAGATGGTCTGTAAAGAATGGAAAACAAGAACTTCATGACAAGAGACACCTAGCGATACAAGAGAAACAATAATCAGATAGTACTTCACATGATTTGTAACATATTAATAACACGTCACTCATAAACAAATCCCAAGATAACCTTTTTGTTTATCCCTGCCATATGTATGAAAAATTATAGTTGGAATGAAAATTTGGAATAGTGTTTTGGCAGAAAGAAAAGAAAAACAGAAGGTTAGTTTTCTTTAAAAATTAGTCATGGAAACGCATAAATGAAGCATTCATAAAGCAATCAAATATTGTAGATTTCTTAGTCACTATATTAAGTTGACCTCTCTCTGAAATACTAATCTCTTCCGGACCTCCAAAATTAAGCACAAATTAAAAAGGTTATATCTCCATTTGGAGGATTAAATGCATAGAACATGTTCCTAAAACAAGAAACAAGCATGTTCTTGGATCCAGACAACCCCACGAGAATATTATCGCAAAATTCACAACATGATTACATGGAATCAGTTACATAAATAAGATAACATATTATCAGACATTAAGCTATATACAACAGAATAATCTATACGCATGGTTATAAACCTCAGGGAATCAAATTATGTACTAGCATACAATATAAATAATCTAGAAAAACCAACAACTGAAGATCATGTGCTTGCAAGATCCATGATTGAACATAGGTATGATCATCATATAAAACAAATGATGAATCTTATGAATCAGAAACTAAATCACAGATTACAAAGGCTAATGATAAACGAAAAAAAAGGGAGGAAACGAAGACCATATAATTAATAACACAACATGGATCGAGGAACTGAAGGATTCAATAGAGCTTAGGACCAGCCTAAAAAAACTAGGTTAACTTTAATGGTCCCATATTAACCTCGCTTAACCAAGCCCTTAAACACATAGAGTTAATTTTTTCGGTACTAATGATCTCACAAAATATAAAGAGGAGAAAAAACAAACTCGCATGCAATTTGAAATCAAATCTCTATATGTTAAAATATAAGAGAAACCTAACATAAACTTAAGATCCTATTTAGTCAAAGATGAACACAATAGAGAGACAGTGATCAATTAGAGAGATGAAAACACACTTTAAGAAGAAGACATGAACGGACCGAAAAGAATCGGTGCCGGAATCTGACAGATAGAGCAGTGAGCACCCAAGAGAAGCAAGTGCATCAAACATGCAAAATGCCTTTGTGTGCTCACTCTCTTCTGTCAGTTTCTTTGCATTTCTCTTAAGTTTGTTCCCAAACTCACTTAATGGCCTTACCAACACAAATACTGAGATTTAAGGGAGGAGACTTTGAGGCTGTAGAGTCAGATCTGAGAGGCTTGAGGTAAAGAGAAAACTAGAGAATATTTATAATCGAATGAAAAGAGGAAAGTTGTATTCATTTTAGATACCCACAAATCTAGGGTTTTGACCAAATCAAGGAAGAACAAAGGAAGAGATATTCGGGGATGAGAACGATAAGATTTAGAGGAGAGGAGAAGAATCTATTAAAGAAGGAAATTGAAAGCCCTATCTCTCTTTTTGTTTGTTCAACCCTATCTCTATGACTATCTTTCTCACTCTTCAAGAGTCTTATCTCATGTTTTTTGTCTTGTTATTTTATTTTGTCTCTTTGTTCTCCTCTTGACAGTGCATTGGGACAGATGTCTAGAGAAAGAGATGCAGAGTTACAACAACCGGATAAACTAAAAATAAAAAATGAGTTTTCTCTCAGGCACTTCTCTCGAGGATAGTTTCTCTACCAAGTTCTGATCAAGCTCCTCCGCTCTCAGCTCCGACGCCACCGTAGTTGTCACCGGAAACCACCGCATTTTTTTTTTCGGCGAGAATTCTTTTGGGTTGGACAGGTTCGCCTCGGGAAGGACTTTCGCTCTATGGTGGAGATAATGATGTCTGATGGTTATAGGGCTGTAGATCTACAAGTTGGTGGTGTCGAAATTTCAAAAACCTGAAGCTTCCTGCATCTCTCTTCCTCGTCTCTGAGGACTTTTACTCCCTGGTAGAAGAACCGTTTAGACGCTCTCAACCACCTTCGTTCCCACATCTTCTTTGTACCTCTGGATTGAGGGTTTTCACAAAAAAAAAAAAAAAAAAAAAAAAAAGAGAATCAGAAAGCTCTTCGAAGGACTACGTATACAATAGCAACCCGCTACACAAGATCGGAAAAAGGAAAATGGGTGGAAGGAGCTTCCAGATCCACATCTCAAGCTTCTCTCAGATCCGCTCCTCAAGGAAGAAGAACCCCGGTGCGCATCCCTCTCAGCAACAACGCTGAGCTCATTGAAGACAACAAGCTCACTCTTTTAGGCAGGGTAACAAATCCAACAAAACAAAAACCTCAGTGGGCTCTGGACTGGCTCATCCAAGTCTGGAATCTCGAAACTACTGTCACAGGAAGAACCCTCGGACCTGATCTGTTCCAGGCTAAATTTGAAACGGAGGAAGCTCTCCTCTCGGTGATGCGACGCGCTCCTTATCACTACAAGAGGTGGATGATTATTTTGCAGAGGTGGGAGCCAGTGGTCTCCACCTCTTTCCCTAAGCGCACTCCTTTCTGGATTAATATCCATGGGCTACCTCTACACTTCTGGACTCTTGAGACCCTGCGCGCGATAGGAAAGGCTCTAGGCCCCCGCCTCGATGAAGACGTCCCGCAAGGAAGAATCCGCATTGATGTGGATTGTCTCAACAATTTGGAAATGCAACTGCCTATTGAGTTACCAGCTGGTGATGTACTCAATGTCGACCTGGAGTATGAGAACTTACAAAAGCATTGCTTTTACTGCTATTCCCTCTTCCATGAGGTTGATGATTGCCCTACTAAACCACCAACAGCAAAGTCTCTACCCAAGATTTGGGAATCAGCCAACAAAATACACTGAGAAGCCTAGAGGAACACAGAAGGCGACAAGATCAACATAGAGGGTCAACAACCTTGTCAAGGAACTCTGGTTCCCACTCTAGAGAAGACCATGCCCACTCGCAGCGGTCTACTACCTCCCGTCCTGCTTACTCTGCTAGGAGGTCTAACGAAGTTGGGAGACACCACTCATCCTTTGACACTCGACAAACAGGGAGAGCTCAAGGAAACTACCAGCGGTTCCAACGTAGGCCTTCCATTGAGAGAAGGGATATCCGTGACCGATCCCCTGTTCGTGAGTCGAGTGAGCGCCGCCCCTCAATTGAGAGGTCTCAGTATTCTCAATCATCAAGGACTCCTCCTCTGGTTCCGGAGAGAGAGACTATGACTTTACCGGCTATTCCGGAACGTGGAGAAATATCCAGCCACTCTCGTGAGCGTCGATCGGCATTAGAAAGACTTGAACCTCCTCAACAGGAACTTCCACACTCGGGTGGACTCTCATCCTCATTGCTTGCGCGGCTACAAGAAGTGGAGGTCACCTATGAGCAAGATGACCTGCGGATTAAACTTAATGAAGGAAGCGCAGGGAACAAGAATCCCCAACTTTCTCCAGGGGATAATCTGGGATCTGACAAGAGAGTCCGAGCATCCTTGCGAATTGGGTCTCCTGTTGGAACCAGCTCTGCTAAGGCAAATCAGGCCTCTTCGAGCAAAAAGAAAACTACTGCAAAAGCTGCCCCGAAGAAGAAAGCTGCAGCTAAAGCAGCTGGTCAGGGGAAGAAGGCTATAAGAGCTAGAGTGATCAGAAGCCCCCTCCAAAGCACTCGGCTCTCAAAGCAGCTGACAACGCGCTCTTCTAACCCACCTCGTAAGAGGCTTTGTGTGGAGCGTGAGGTGAACGACGATGTACCTGGTTCTCAGGATCAAGGCCCACCTACGATGGTCCATGTTCCAGCGATTACTAAGCGTCGGGCGGATTTTCGGAATCCGCAAAACCCGATTCCTTAGCACTCGTCAGTTGGAACTGTCAGGGATTGGGAGGTGACTTGACAGTTCCAAGGATCCGGGAGATGAAAAAGTCTCTGGCCCCGGATATTCTCTTTCTTATGGAGACTAAAAATCATGATGAATTTGTGTTATCTGAACTAAATTTTCTCGAATATGATAATCACTTCACCGTCCCACCGATAGGCCTCAGCGGGGGTCTGGCACTGTTTTGGAGAGCAGATGTGACCCTCAGTATTCTCGACTCCACTCCGCACTACATTGATACCAAGCTGAAGGTAAAAAACTGTGATTTTCATATTACGTTTATCTATGGGATGCCACAACAAGAACATAGAGCAGGTTTCTGGGAGTCTATTTCCCATCTTGGGGTTAATAGGGACACACCATGGCTGCTTTCCGGGGACTTCAATGACATCCTTGATAATGTGGAGAAAGTGGGAGGCCCGGAAAGGTGTGAGGGTTCTTTCATACCCTTTAGAAGTTTCGTGTCCCAGAATGGTCTGTGGGATATTAAACACATAGGTAACCCGCTCTCTTGGAGAGGAAAGCGTTGCACTCATCTAGTCCGAGCCCGTTTAGACCGCTCCCTTGCAAATTGCGCTTGGACAGACTTGTTCCCCTCAGGACGCTGTGATTACCTCAGGTTTGAGGGTTCGGACCACCGTCCACTGGTTACATATTTGGACACTTCAAAATCCAAAAAACGGCGCCTCTTTAGGTATGATAGAAGCATCAAAGATATGCCTGAAGCGTGTAAAGTCATTGAGGAAGCGTGGAAAAAAGAGGTACCGGAACAGGTTGAAGTTAAAATCAAAAGGTGCCGTAATGAACTAATTAGGTGGTTTAGAAGCAAGAAGGATAATAGTGCAAAGGTTATTTTGGAGCTCCAAGCTAGGCTGGAGGAGAACCTCTCTGCAGGGGATCCCTCGCCTGAGATCATTAAAAATCTCACCTTGGCGCTAGCAAACGCTTACAAAGCTGAGGAGTTGTTTTGGCGTCAACGTAGTCGGGTGTTGTGGCTACAAGGAGGAGACCGTAACATCGCTTATTTTCATGCGGTCACGAAGGGAAGGAGAGTTTGTAATCGCCTAACCACCATTGAGAATGAAGATGGAGTACCTTTTCATGAGGAAGACGAAATAGGTCGAGCTTTTGCTGACTACTACACAAAGTTGTTCACGGCTAATGGTGCTTCGGAGCTGGCTGCAGTAGAAGAAGCCCTTACAGCACGCATTACCCCAGAGACCAACCAAGCGCTTATTACCATTCCTGCTGAGTCTAAGATCCACGCTGCTGTCCTAGCCATCAATGCTGATAAAGCGCCTGGCCCAGATGGATTCTCGGCGGGTTTTTACCAAAATTTTTGGGGAGTTGTGGGAGAAGATATTTGCCGGGATGTCCGTAATTTTTTCTTGACAGGAAAAATGGATAAGCGAATAAATGAGACACATATTTGTCTACTCCCGAAAGTGCCTGGCCCGAAAAGGCCCTCAGAGTTCAGACCTATTGCACTCTGTAATGTGCGTTATAAGATAATAGCAAAGGTTCTCACTCTCCGGCTTCAAAAAGTTCTAGATGGACTTATCTCCAAACACTAGTCGGCTTTTGTCCCGGGGCGTGCTATCCAGGACAATATCCTCATCACTCATGAGAATCTGCACTATCTTAAGATCTCTGAGGCTACAACACGCTGCTCAATGGTGGTCAAGACCGATATGAGCAAAGCGTATGACAGGATTGAGTGGGTTTTCCTGGAGAGGGTACTGCAGAGGATAGGTTTTGATCCAATCAGGGTTAATTGGGTCATGGAATGTGTCTCCACCGTCTCATACTCATACCTGATCAATGGTGCCCCGCATGGGCAAGTGAACCCGAAACGTGGACTCCGGCAAGGAGACCCGTTGTCCCCCTATTTGTTTATCCTCTGTGCTGAGGTTTTAACAGGATTGTGTCTACATGAGCAGCAGCGGGGAAGGTTTAAAGGGTTGAGAGTGGCTCGAAAGAGTCCTTTCATAAATCATCTGCTCTTTGCTGACGATACAGTCTTCTTTAGTAACACCACGGAGAAGAGTTGTACCTCACTGATGAGGATTCTAAAGAGATACGAGAAGTGCTCAGGACAATTCATCAACCTTGACAAATCAACGGTCTCGTTCTCGTCAAAAACCCCGGAAGTGATCATGAGTAGAGTGAAGCTAGCTATTGGCATTGATAAAGAGGGTGGCATGGGCAAATACTTAGGTCTGGCTGAGAATTTTGGCCGTAAGAAACGGGACATCTTCACTGGAATAGTTGACAAGATTCGCCAAAGATCGCAGTCCTGGCCTACTAAATATCTGTCTGGCGCAGGTAAGCATGTGATGCTGCAAGCGGTTCTATCAGCACTGCCAAATTATTCAATGTCGAGTTTTAAAATCCCGAAATCCCTCTGCAAGCGAATCCAGTCGGTTCTCACCAGATTCTGGTGGGATAGTGCCCCTGATAAAAAGAAAATAGCGTGGGTTGCATGGGATAGAATGGCGACTCCCAAGTGTGTAGGAGGACTGGGTTTTAAAGAGATAGAAGCCGTTAATGACTCGCTGCTTGCTAAGCTAGGATGGCGGATTCTAAATCACCCGGAGGCCCTGCTTTCTCAGGTCTTGAAAGGAAAATATTTTGCTGATTGCTCCTTTATGGAGAGCTCCCCAAAACAAGCAGCTTCTCACGGGTGGTCCGGTATTTTGGCGGGGAAATCCGTTCTGGAGAAAGGGTTAGGGTATGTGGTTGGTGATGGTGCAAGTATAAATGTTTGGCTGGATCCATGGCTCTCCACCTCCAAGCCTTTGACGCCAATAGGACCGCCAACATGGGAAAACCACCAGCTCAAGGTGAAAGATTTACTCCTCCCTGAGTCGAATGAATGGATTCTGCCCCTAGTGCGCCTTCATCTCCCTCATTATGAGGAATCTATAAGACTACTCATCCCTAGTGCGCGTAAACCACCTGACAGGCTCGTGTGGCTAGGTGATAGTAAGGGCGTCTACACAACTAAATCCGGGTATATGATGGTTAACTTTCATGAACCAAGACCTAATGAAAACGGTTTTGAGTGGTTGAAACATGTGTGGAAGGTGGACACTCCAAGCAAAGTACAACACTTTTTGTGGAGAGCTTTGAACAATATTCTCCCTGTGGCAGACCTGTTGCTGAGAAGAGGCATGGAGGTGTCGCCTGCTTGCAGTGTGTGTGGTGAGTTGGAGACAATAAAACATGTACTCTTGCTCTGCCCTTTCGCCCAACAAACCTGGAATCTCGCTCCCATCACTACGGCAAGGGATCAAGCACAGGCTTTCCCGCCTGTTTCCCTCCAATCACTCTTGATCCTGGTTCCAAAGATTATTAACCTGCCCCCCTCCGGTCTGACTAGCTCCCCCCTGTCTCCATGGATTCTTTGGAACCTTTCACTTCTGATTTCCTTTTGCTAAAACCATTCTCTAGATTTTTATACTTTTGGCTGTCTTAGTTTTACATCTTTGTTACATTCTAGACGCCACCGCCACTTCACCAATCTCACTCTTGTTCCTCCCACAAGTTAGCATTTACGTATGCATAGGATGAATTCAGAAGCTTCACATGCTAATGAAAATGTAGAAAATTAGAAAAAGAACTGTTTTGTAGTGTGAGTAAATCAAATATCATTGTTTGGTCAATGAATACAAAAAAAAAAGTACCAAATAATTTCAAGCTAAGTCTATAAAAAAACATGAGGAGAAGAAAATACAAATCTTGATATAAAAACAATTTTAAAAAAAAAAAATCCTCATACAAATATGGTTCCGTAGGACACACGTTTCATTTTAAAACACATAGGGAGATTCTTCTTCAAATTCTTTGGCTAAACCATTCTTAACTTTTATATCAGTTCGCTGTCTTTATATGTTAATCCAAGTTCACGTCACTGCCTACTTACTTACCAATCTTGGTCTTCTTGTTGCTCCCACACTTTAGCTTTTTTACACATGCATATGAATTCTAACCCCTTAATCTTGGTCTTCTTGTAGTCTTATTTTTTACTTTTCTGTTTTCTTTGTTGTGTCTCTATAACTTCTGTCAAAAATCTTAAAATTGGTAACATTTTACCAACAACAAAAAGAAAAAACTAACCAAGTTGCATATCGAGTAAATGGGGCATATCAAGTAGAGTGTCAACACAACCCTTACAAACGTTTATGTTAAGAGTCTTTTTGATTTTGTCTTTCATAGCTCACCCTGTAATGCACCATGTGATTCTAATTTCCCACCCTGTACGGCAAACAAGTCTTGGTGACAACTTTTAAGGTTACATTTATAAGTAAACTGCAAATCGTACTCCATCACTAATGATTTCGTAACATTTTCCAACAGACTCGAATTACAAAGATGGGAAGCCTACGTTCTATATACTTGTTATATAGATGACACTGAGGATATTTCTTTTGGTTGCCAAGTACACTGAGGAGTACATGTACATATCTAGGTTCTAACATATATGAGTAGATGGTCTGTAAAGAATGGAAAACAAGAACTTCATGACAAGAGACACCTAGCGATACAAGAGAAACAATAATCAGATAGTACTTCACATGATTTGTAACATATTAATAACACGTCACTCATAAACAAATCCCAAGATAACCTTTTTGTTTATCCCTGCCATATGTATGAAAAATTATAGTTGGAATGAAAATTTGGAATAGTGTTTTGGCAGAAAGAAAAGAAAAACAGAAGGTTAGTTTTCTTTAAAAATTAGTCATGGAAACGCATAAATGAAGCATTCATAAAGCAATCAAATATTGTAGATTTCTTAGTCACTATATTAAGTTGACCTCTCTCTGAAATACTAATCTCTTCCGGACCTCCAAAATTAAGCACAAATTAAAAAGGTTATATCTCCATTTGGAGGATTAAATGCATAGAACATGTTCCTAAAACAAGAAACAAGCATGTTCTTGGATCCAGACAACCCCACGAGAATATTATCGCAAAATTCACAACATGATTACATGGAATCAGTTACATAAATAAGATAACATATTATCAGACATTAAGCTATATACAACAGAATAATCTATACGCATGGTTATAAACCTCAGGGAATCAAATTATGTACTAGCATACAATATAAATAATCTAGAAAAACCAACAACTGAAGATCATGTGCTTGCAAGATCCATGATTGAACATAGGTATGATCATCATATAAAACAAATGATGAATCTTATGAATCAGAAACTAAATCACAGATTACAAAGGCTAATGATAAACGAAAAAAAAGGGAGGAAACGAAGACCATATAATTAATAACACAACATGGATCGAGGAACTGAAGGATTCAATAGAGCTTAGGACCAGCCTAAAAAAACTAGGTTAACTTTAATGGTCCCATATTAACCTCGCTTAACCAAGCCCTTAAACACATAGAGTTAATTTTTTCGGTACTAATGATCTCACAAAATATAAAGAGGAGAAAAAACAAACTCGCATGCAATTTGAAATCAAATCTCTATATGTTAAAATATAAGAGAAACCTAACATAAACTTAAGATCCTATTTAGTCAAAGATGAACACAATAGAGAGACAGTGATCAATTAGAGAGATGAAAACACACTTTAAGAAGAAGACATGAACGGACCGAAAAGAATCGGTGCCGGAATCTGACAGATAGAGCAGTGAGCACCCAAGAGAAGCAAGTGCATCAAACATGCAAAATGCCTTTGTGTGCTCACTCTCTTCTGTCAGTTTCTTTGCATTTCTCTTAAGTTTGTTCCCAAACTCACTTAATGGCCTTACCAACACAAATACTGAGATTTAAGGGAGGAGACTTTGAGGCTGTAGAGTCAGATCTGAGAGGCTTGAGGTAAAGAGAAAACTAGAGAATATTTATAATCGAATGAAAAGAGGAAAGTTGTATTCATTTTAGATACCCACAAATCTAGGGTTTTGACCAAATCAAGGAAGAACAAAGGAAGAGATATTCGGGGATGAGAACGATAAGATTTAGAGGAGAGGAGAAGAATCTATTAAAGAAGGAAATTGAAAGCCCTATCTCTCTTTTTGTTTGTTCAACCCTATCTCTATGACTATCTTTCTCACTCTTCAAGAGTCTTATCTCATGTTTTTTGTCTTGTTATTTTATTTTGTCTCTTTGTTCTCCTCTTGACATGCATTGGGACAGATGTCTAGAGAAAGAGATGCATTTGAGTGGTTTGGGATTGGATTGAAACAGTATCATTGCAGTTTATGGTGGTCAATTTGATAACCTATAAACGGCAATGACAATACCTATTAAAGATCTTGAATTTTGGGAATCGATTTTTGGGAGAACGTTACTCTTTTGGGGAATCAGCTCTTCTTTTCTGTATTAAAATATTATCTCTTTTAAAAAAATTTAAAATGTATGATGTTCTAGAAAACTTAATGTTTTAATATATAAAATGTTTCAATATATTATATTGCAAACTATAAGATACTTTCACATTTAAAAATATATTTTAACTTTATCAAAAGTTATAAATCTAATCATATTTTATAATTTATTTTATAATTAATTGGGTGATTTTTAGTTTGTAAATTTAATGAAACTAAAATGAAATGGAGGGATATATAAATGGAAAAGATAGTCATTTAGCTTGAGATTTTAAACTGTTGTCTTAATAGCAGTTAAGCCAATGTACAAGTCAAAACAAACTAAAAGGGATGATTAGTTGAGATGTAACTAAAAATTTTAGAAATTTCAATCTATCATCATATAAATCAACAATCACGCTTTAAATAAAAAAAATAACTTTAAAAGTTTTATTTTCTAAAGTAAAAACATATTACTATAAATTATTATAAAATTATCTTTCTTTTTTATATATTTTTAAAAAAATTTAAGTTACGTTAATTACAATTACATCAAAAAAAATTATGGAGTGACTTTTATAGTAAAAAAATTAAAATTATCATCCAACTAATTGCTCCATAAAACGATAATGTCATAAATTTTACATGAATATAAAAATCAATATATATAGATATATATTTGGCTATATATATAAATGCATCATATAGTTTAATGGAGATTTAATGCATCACATCCCAGAGTTTAATATATTCTTATATAATAAAATGTTCCAAGATTTCGGTTCATTTTTTCTTCAAACCGGGTATCAAATTATACTATTTCCGTTTCAAATTACTTATTATTGTAGGGTAAATTTTATGTTTTAAAATAAAGGTCGTTTTATAATTTCAATGTAAAATTTAATGATTTTATATAGCATTTTAGGTTTTTATTGGTTGAAATGTGGTTAGGTGTATATGTAATTGTGTTTTAATTTTTAGAATATATGTAAAATTAAATATTTTCTTAATCCATATGTAAAAATCTAAAACAACAACTAAAATAAAACGGAGAGAGTAATATTTACTCTAGTTTTTCTGGCTAACCACAAGTACAGTTAAAAGACGAACATCAAATTTTTTAATATTTACAAATTGTACGTTATAAATGTATAAAAGATAGCTATATAAGCCTAAGCAAATTTATGATACTTTGCCTTAATTTTGGGGGTTATTTCTTAATATTTACAAATTGTACGTTATAAATGTATAAAAGACAGCTATATAAGCCTAAGCAAATTTATGATACTTTGCCTTAATTTAGGGGGTTATTTCTTAAGAGCATCATTATCGGTAACCACTATGAAAGTGGCTTATATCATTTTTTTCGTTTTTTTGATTCTCTTTTTAAAGAAAAAATTAAAATAGGACCAATCGCGGACTGACACATGTTAGTGGGGTCCGCGAAATGGCCAAAATCTAAGAAAGCGCTGGCGCCTATTTAGACAACATAAGCGAAGCATTTTCCTTATTTGGTGGGCTCCATAGGGCTAAGCGTCCCTTTTTTTAGTAGGATAATGCTGCTCTAATATTTACAAATTGTACGTTATAAATGTATTGTTTCCAATATTTAATTGTTAAAGGGAGGAAACATGTTTTAAGAAACGCGTGAAAGGTGAAACCCTGAAAAGGGTAAGAACTTTGTGTTTGACCTAAGAATATATTCAAAGACTGTCTAGATTCATTACTTCCTGATGACAGAGAACATAACTCCGATTCTTTCATGAGTAGTAAATATAGGATAAGATTTTCTTGTCTAAGTAACCACGACTTTTTCCTCACACATCTCTTTTAAACGAAGCTAAGACATGTCTTTTTTTCTGCATGTACATATGTGAAAATATGTTCTCTTTCGAAATATTTTTATTTTAATTTTAATATAGTTTGGAGTGTGTTAAATAAAGATGGATATCAGTCAATCCTACAATTTCAGGATATACAAAATTAGATTTATTGGATTCAAATCCATAAATTTTGCAGTAACTGAATCTGAAAATAGGTAAACAGGTCAAAATTTATTTAATTGAAATAATAGTAAAAAGTATTATAAGCTGAAGTTTGATGGTTTTGTTTTAGAAATGTTAAACCTTTCTCATAATCTTTTTTTAAAATTCAGTCCAAGAAAATACTAGTGAGAAGCCTAGTCAATAACAACTAAAATGTTTGTTTCGTCTATAATGTTGAGTTTAGTTTAGACTTTAGAGTATCAACTTCCTTTACTTTATTGAACAGTTCCTCTACGTTGTTTGTGTGTAAGTTAAGTGTTTGGGAGTGCACCAAAAAGAAAGTCAAGTGTTTGGGAACTATCTCCCTTGTGCGAGTTTTTTTTTTTATTCAGGTGACTTTATATGTGTAACAACCAGCTTAGTTGATCTCGTATGATCGCAATGGCTCTATTGTATGGTTCTTTTAACACTTAAACAATACAGATATAGCACTCAATATTAAAAAAAACTCAAATCCACCAACTAACCAACATTACCTTCTCTTCTCTTTTCTCTTTTTATCTTTCTCTACTCCCTCTAAAAATCTAACTTTTGTTTCTTTTTATTTCACAAATAACCTCAAAATAATAAAATATACTAAAGAAACATTTTTGGCAAAATGCTTGGCCACTCAACAGGGAAAAAATAGAAATTGTTTAAATTATGGTTAAGAATTACATAAACACATAACCTAAATAAATTCAAATTTGAATGATGGTTTAAAACATCTCTATCCCTATTCCACAATTTACTTTATTTTATTCAAAAATAGAATGAAAATTAAAATAAAATATGGAGTGGAGATAGAAGTGATCTTAAGAAGATTTAGAGAATATGTACTTACCCAAATATGCTCTCCACAACTCTATGGAGAGATGATAGAAAATATGGTCAATAAATAAAATAAGATAAAATAAAAATAGCCAAAGCCACCCTATGTATCCACCTCAACTTAACGCTAGCTGAAATCAAAACCTAAGTTAAAAAACACCACTACTGCTTATTGTCGTTAAAACAGTCCTAACTACACTTCTAAAACATTCCCACCAATCCAATGGCAATGCGCAAAGAACATATTTAAAGGGAGTTTTTAAAGGGATTTTTAAGGGAGAGTCCACCAAAATCTTAAGAACTAGTTCTTAAAACTCTTAATTAAGAGTCCATTTGCTTGAGTTCTTGTACAGTTTACGGACTCCACTCACACGTAGAATGAAGTATGCGATTGGTTCATTTTAATATCTTTAAAATTATATTAAAAAATAAATAATAAATAAGAACTTTAATGGAATTCTTAGAATTAATCATGGTCTAAGCTGCTTACCACCTTAAATTACATAACCAAAATTGAAAAGGATAAAAGTGTCCCTGAATGCATGCGTTGGTATAGCTTAAAACGAAGTGGAGGAAGGCTTACACCATGTCTTTTTTTTTTCTTTTTTTTTTTTGCAACCGAGTGATTAATTAAACAAGAACAAAGTGTACAAAGGAATACCCAAAATAAAAGGTAAACATAAAAAATTAAGAATCCTACATAAGGCCCAACTAGCATAAAAAGGCCCAATAAACAGAACAGCTTGCGGCTGTAAACCCGATAAGTTGAAACCCCTTGAGGAAGAAATGATTAGTATAACGATGCATGAAACACACGTCAAGATATCAAACCACCGTCTTCACCGGATCCATCAAAGATGCACGACGATGGAACACCACCAACAGCAGAGGCGAGCCGGGGAGAAGTCGCTCAAACAGAGAAACTCTCACCCAACTCGAAGCAGAAAGCCTAGACTGACACGACCTAACGTTTCATAGAAGGGAAATTAACCGTCTTCAATCAAACCAATCAACATAGATTTTGGTTTTTTTTTTGCCGGCGTCTTTTCCGGCAAGAATTTCCAACATTCAGAGAAGAACTATTTAAGCCTAAAGTGCATACACCTTCTAGTTAGCAAAAAAATATAATTAATATTTGATTGTTTTTAATAATGCATACATTCTCTGATCCAAGCACGCATGGCATCGAATCCGACTGTGTGTATATTTTCTTATTTTATAAATATATAATTTTAATATTATCATAAATTTTCTAACTATAAAATTAATTTTTTGTGCTATATATTGTGTAACTCTTTAATCTTATTGTTTAGGATTCTTATTATGATATATAGTGACTTGTTTTGTATATTTTTATTAAGTTTTATTCAGTTTACAAATTCGGTACAGTAAATTTAAAATAATCAAATATAGAATTTCTGTCAAACTTTGTTTTTGAAGATATATATAGTAATTTCAAATCAATATTTCATAGTTTACAAACTTTAACATGTTTTAATAATGAATGATAATTTATTTAAATGATAACATTTTAAAAGAAAAACATAGAATAGATTAATTTACCAATTTAAAATAATTTATAATAGTAATTCTATTTTAATATAACAGACTATAATTATAAAATTAATAATAATACCTTAGATTTTTTATAATATTATTTAAAATTAATTTATAATAGTATTATATTACTAATTAAGAAATTAAATAATAAAATTATTTCAAAAAACATTTAAAAAATTAGTAGGACTTTTTCTCAATCTATTTTGTTATAAATACTAATCAAATTCAAAATGTATAGTTACAATTAATTTATTAATAATATACTTATTGATTATTAAGATTTTATAGAAATGCCATATAATTGATTAATTAATGTAAATGATCAAATATGTCATCTTATATATTAAATTAAATGTAGCACTATGATTTGTCAACAATATGTGAAAACAGTGACTATATTTTAATAGAATAAAGGTTTTACTAATTTTAAGAACAACATAAAATGAATATTCTTTAAGCATATACTGATTGTAGTTGTTGCTAGATTTGAAATATTTATTAGATATATTGTTATTTGAAATTTATTAAATCACACATATATCTATTATGTTTTTGAATGGTTAGTATGATGAAAGAGTATGAAATTTTTATTTCAGTGATAGAATATACTCCCTCCGTTCCCGAAAATAAGATTTTTTGGATTTTCTTTATGTTCCACAAAAAAAGATTTTCTAGAATTTTAAGGTATTTTTCTTTATTGGTGTTAATGAATTGTAAACTTTTAAGAAAAATTAATTGAAAATAGTTAAAGTATTTAAATCTTATTGGTTAGTAGTTATTGGAATGTGCATAATAGAAATAAATAGTATAGTTAATCATAAACATTAATTATATTCTTAATAAGCGCACAAATTCTAAAAAGTCCTATTTTCAGGAACGGAGAGGGAGTATATTCTTCTATTCTCCATGGTACCAAGTTTGCAATCTTATGTCTTGACTTGAAGAGAAGAATTGATTATGGTGGTTGACAGGTAAATGACATCAAATGATGAGAAACTGATTATGGTGTGTGGTAAGGAGATTTTGATGATTGAAGATGGTGTTTCAAAAAAAGAAGATGGCTGAAAATAGCAAGTAGAGCAACTACATTAAGAAGCGTCAATTAATGTATAGATATGTTTTTGGATAATTTTCATTTTAACCTTCATTAAAGAGATATTTTCATAAATATCATTTTTAAGGGGTAAATTTTTTTAAAATTAATTAAAATCCTAAATTTTATATTCCTAAACACTACTCCATTTTACCCTCACCCCTCAACTCTAAACCCTAAGACTTAGAGGGCGTTATTGGTTCATGTACTTTAGAGTATTTAAAAATCCATATAATATTTACAAATCAATGTAAAATATATTGATTTTTAAATCTAACATATAAATTTTAATTTGTATTTACAAATCCGGAGGTTTTCCCTCGGATTTGAGTCTTTGTATTTTTAACAAAGAAATCCATGCAAATCCATTATGAAATCAAATCCATTAGTAAATCCGGATGATTGATTAACAACTGATTTAAATTAGAATTTATAAATCATGAAACCAATAACACGTGATTTCAATATGAATTTTAAAATCATAGAACCAATAACACTTGATTTAGTTTAGATGTTCAAATCCATTAAAATGCAAGAACCAATAACCCCCACTTAGATTAATTAACCCAAGGGTTATAAGTGTGTTTTTCTCTTTTAAAATAAAGATAAAAGTGATTAAGGTAAAAGTGAAAAATTGTACTGATATTTTTGTCAATTTCTTTATATTTTTGTTAAATTAATGTTATTATGATTTATGATATTATATTAGATAACATATTTCGTTTGGTTTGATTTAATTAGTTTCTAGTTTTAGGGACTTACCGACCATATAATAACATGTGTATTTATATAAGTCATATTACCTCCGTTTCATTTTACTTGTCGTTTTAATTTTGTGCACACAGATTAAGAAAACCTTTAATTTTATATATTTTTTAGATAAAAACACAATTACTTATACATATAACCACATTTCAACCAATAAAAAATAGAATAACATATAAAATTAATAAATTTTGCATTGAAATTATAAAACGACACTTGTTTTAAAACGAATTTTTTTCTCTACAACTACAAATAAACTGAAACGGAAGAAGTATGTGTTAGAGCACCTCCATTGGGGGGTGCTTGACTCTTAAAAAAAATATATTAATAAACAATCACTTCACATCAATGAATAGTATAAGAGTTGGTTCTTAAACTCTCTATTTAAGAACCAATTCTTACACTGTTCGCGGGCCCGACTGCCAAGTGTCGGCCCGCGAGTGGCTCTTTTTTTTTTTTTTAAAGACAAAAAAAGTTGAAAATTTTTTTTTTAAAGAATTTTTGGTGAAGTTCAGCAATGGAGATGCTCTTAGTCCTAGTAAAATTAATAAATATGTCCAATACTTAATGACAACTTTTAACTGTAGAAAAAATTATAATCCTTTTTTCGGGCAAATATAAAATTACAATCCTAAATTAATGGATTAGATGTTACAAATATCCTGCAAGATTTTTTTGTTTTTCTTTTTTCCTTCTTTATCCATATATTTACTTTGCAAGTTGAAAGTCCTACCAACCCAGAGTTCCAATATTGTGCAAACACAGATGTTGACTTAAATTTAAATGTCTAATTTCTGGTGACGAGGGACACGCCTGCACTTCACTAGTGAAACAACAAAGAAAGGCATTAAATAATTAATTATTCACTCGGAATTCCTTGCGTGTAATCAATAGATATCTGATAATAATGATATGACATAACAAAATAAATCCATGCATGGATCTTGCAGGTTTATAATCAACACATCATTCGATGCCTCATATACTTGCACGGCGTGCATATAAATAGAGACGTTCCTCCTCGGATCATTCAAAACATAGAAATCACCAAACACATCTCTTTTCATTACCAAAAGCTATGGATACTTACTTATTTTCTTTATTATCTCCACTACTCCTCCTTTGCGTTTTGTTTGTTCTCTTCAAGAAAACAAAGAAGCCAAAACATTTAAAAGCCCCTGAGCCAAGCGGTGCATGGCCCATCATCGGCCATCTTCACCTTCTCGGTGGCAAGGAACAACTTCTCTATCGAACCTTAGGAGAAATGGCTAACCGTTACGGTCCAGCCATGTCGTTACGACTAGGGAGCAGTGAAGCATTTGTTGTGAGCAGTTTTGAGGTGGCGAAAGAGTGTTTCACTGTGAACGACAAAGCCTTGGCTTCACGACCTATGACTGCCGCCGCAAAGCATATGGGCTACAACTATGCTGTCTTCGGGTTTGCACCTTACAGCTCTTTCTGGCGCGAGATGCGTAAGATCGCAACCTTCGAGCTACTTTCTAACCGCCGGCTTCAGATGCTCAAGCACGTCCGTGTTTCAGAGATCTCCATGGGTAATAAAAAAAATATGTCACAAAATCGATTTGTTAAAAACAAAAAATCAGATAATCATGCCGGATGTAAGACGACTTAGGAGAGTATAAGCTTTGTATGATTAGTTCTAATAGTAAAAACAGTTTCGACAGTTTAGGAACCATGCGAGTATAATAGTTCTTTAAAATGTTGAGGCTAATGGAAATGTTTCATTTGGTTGGGCTAGGAATCTCCAACTCTATCGATAATTATTACAAGAAAAATATATTTAGATAATTTTAAAAATTGTCACAAAATAGTATAAAATGAATAAAATAAATTTTATTAAAAAGTGTAAGTATACATTTATATCTATAGAGTTAACTAATCTAGTTTTATGGTTAAGAGTTATGCGATAGTGTTTTAGAAGTGAAGTTTAAAATAAAAAAAATATTAAAATTTTTAAAATAATAATAATGTATATTTCATATTTTTAAGCTATTTTAGTGACAAAAAATAAAAAAGAGTTTATTTAAGATAATTGTCCTTATTACAATCAAGGCGTCTATTTATACCATTTTGTTAATAATTATATATATCTTCTAAAGGATATTAGAGCATGATTATTGCTAGATACCCTCCTCGGGGTTCTTAGGTTTTTTTTTTTATACTTTTTCTCATATTTAAAAAAAAAATTTAAAACAAACCAATCGTGGATCGCCACGTGGCAGTGGACCCACGAAACAATGTAAGATACAGTTCTTAATTAAGAACTTTTAGAGGGGGTTCTTAGGGAAAGTGGTGGGACCCACCACTACTTTTGGTTAAGAACCCCCAATAATCATGCTCTTACAATAGTTACTGTTTTAAGTTACTGTAATACTATGTGTTGAGTGACTTGTGTCACATGCATGCAGGTGTGAAAGATTTATATTCCTTGGGGGTCAAGAAAGGTGGTTCAGAACCAATAATGGTTGACCTAAAGAGGTGGTTAGAGGACATGACACTGAACATGATCGTAAGAATGGTGGCCGGAAAAAGATACTTTGGCGGCGGCTCAGCGACCCCTGAAGACACCGAAGAGGCGAGGCAATGCCAAAAGGCCATCGCAAAGTTCTTTCACCTCATCGGTATATTCACGATGTCCGATGCTTTTCCGACACTAGGGTGGTTTGATCTGCAAGGGCATGAGAAGGAGATGAAGAAAACGGGTAGGGAACTAGATGTGATTCTCGAAAGATGGATTGAAAATCATAGGCAACAACGAAAGGTTTCAGGAAATAAAGAGAATGATTCAGACTTCATCGATGTTATGTTGTCATTAGCGGAACAAGGCAAACTCTCCCATCTTCAATATGATGCAAATACTAGCATCAAATCTACCTGCCTGGTATGCCTTTAACTGCTAAAATTTTGATTTTCGAAAATGGATCTTGAGCTTGAACATGGCATTATATTTATTATTTTCTCTTCTAACTCAAAAAATCGTTACATGGTTGTAAAATGTTTTATAGGGATTAGGGCTTAGCCCGGCATCTAGACAATGCCTAGACCGACTTTTCAAAAAAAAAATTTGTTTAGTTATGACTGATTTGCAGCATATGCAAGAGTTTAAATGCCGCATAAACCGATTTTTGAGAAATACCCTAAGATAGACTTAAAAAAATTTTTGTCACAAAATTAACTTTTAAAGGAAAAAATGACAAAAATAACTTTTATGGGATGAGGTTTTGGGGATAAATATACGTTTATACCCCTTGAGTTAACTAATCTAGACTTAAGGTTTAGAGTTATGGGGTGTGGTTTTGGGGGTGAAGTTTAAAATTGAAAAAATTAATAAAAAATAGTAATTTTTAAAAACTAAAAAGGTTTAGTTTGATTATTTTTGTTTTTGAAAGTTATTTTTGTGACAAAAACTTCAAAAGGTTTTAATTGAGAGATTTGCCCTAATTTTTTTTAGTACATTGTACATATATAATGACACAAATTTGAATGATTAGGCACTGATTCTTGGAGGAAGTGACACTTCAGCTTCAACCCTCACATGGGCCATTGCTCTTCTTCTAAACAACAGAGAAATGTTAAAGAAAGCGCAAGATGAGATAGACCTCCAAGTTGGCACAGACAGGAACGTAGAGGATTCAGACATAGAAAATCTGGTCTATCTTCAAGCCATCGTCAAAGAAACATTGAGACTGTATCCAGCTGGTCCCCTCTTAGGCCCTCGAGAAGCGATGGAAGATTGCACAGTCGCAGGCTACCACGTTTCTTGCGGCACAAGACTGATAGTGAACGTATGGAAAATCCAAAGAGATCCGAAAGTTTGGGTAGAACCAAACGAGTTCAGACCAGAGAGGTTTATTACAGGAGAAGGAAAAGAGTTTGATGTTAGAGGACAGAACTTTGAGCTGATCCCGTTTGGTTCGGGAAGAAGATCATGTCCAGGGTCTTCCTTGGCTATGCAAGTGCTTCATCTAGGTCTTGCACGTTTTCTTCATTCGTTTGAAGTGAAAACTGATGCGGATGTGGCTGTTGATATGAGTGAAAGTCCTGGCTTGACCATTCCTAAAGCAACGCCTCTTGAGGTCCTGATCAGTCCACGTCTCGAGAAACATCTTTTTGTGTGATATATATGTTGTATTTCTGTTTGCTAAACGTATGGCTTCAATGCTTTATTATTGAAGGTGTTTTTGATGTTTTCTTTCTAATAAAAGCCTACGTATGTATATGTTTTTATTTTTTTTATTTTACGTATGTATATGTTACCCTTTGTTCGTTTCATTTTTGAAATAAAAAAAGAATATCTTAGGATAATTTTTTCAAGTTCTTATTACAAAAATAACATTCAAAAAAAATGACCAAAATAAATTTTATTAAATGGTATAAATATATATTTATATTTTTGTTATCTAATCTAGACTTATGGAAGTTATGGGGTGGAATTATAAAAGTTATGGAGTGGAATTTAACAGGTGAAGTTTAAAGTTAAGAAAGATAAAAAAAATATTAAAATAAAAAAATATATTTCAATTATTTTTTAAAAAACTATATAGTTTTGAGTAAAACTTCTTAAAAAAATATTTCAGAGATTTGCTCATAAATTAAATAAATGTACTCCGTTTTGGATAGACATACGTGACAATCCTTTTTGTTTAATTCCCCGGTTACGGTCCCTTAGTTTTGGTAGGAATGATACCAGAATATTGTAATGCGTAATTCATAAATCACTTTAAACCACGATATGAGGAATTTGTGTTTAACGGGCCTTAACCCTAGGATTCAATGTTTCAAAATCACACGACCCCTATAAATACTGAAATACATAACAAAGTACACCTAAGACAGAATCCTTAAAACCCCAGTTCCTAGTTTCTTACTCCCTCCGTTCCATAATATAAGATGTTTAGAAGAATTTTTATGTTCCAAAATATAAGATGTTTTCATATTTTTAGGTAACTTTAACTTTATCAAAAACTGTGTAACCAATCAAATTTAATAGTTCTATTTTGTAATTGGTTAATTAATTTTTCATTTATAATTTTAATAATATATTCTAGATAAAAATAGTTTTCTTAATAACCGTGTTTTATCTAAAATATCTTATATTTAGGAACGGAGGGAGTATATCTTATGCGCAGTTCATCACTTTGTTTCACTCTCATTATGTTATTTCTATTTGATTGGATCACATAAGCTCAAGAAAAATAAACTGTTTCTGTCGTTTTGCTTCTATATAGTGGGTGATTTTGAAGCCATCTAATAGATCGTATATGTTCTTATTCTATATAGTGGATGTTATGAGTTGTTTTGTTCTTGTATTACTTGTGTTCATCCGTTCTTTTACACAATTTTGTGAGTTTTTGTTTGAACGAACTATAGATTGTTTTCATTTGTATGGTCTATCATTGAATAACAATGATGATTAAAAATAAAAAAAAATGTTAAAAGTAGTGACTGATTATATCTTGACGAATAATCAAATTCTGAGGGATTCAGCTATAATTTTCATTATTTATGTTGTAGAGTATATGTTATCCTTTGTGATCTGGGTGTGTCTCGTTATGTTAGCTATTCCAACGAGAGAAACAAATATACATTGCTAAAACTAATCAGATGCATATAGTTAACCTTTATACCTTTAACTTTTCAGGCTAATTTGATCTTCAACATAGCACAAATAATTATTACCAAACATAAACTAAAAATAACTCATAACATTTTTGGATAGTCTATCCATCAAGAAACAAAAGTACCATAAAATTGAAACTTTGCAAGACCTTGATAGTAAAAATAAGGCCATTGCTCTTCACCGAGTTCAAGAACATTGATAACTAGAAAACAAAGACGAAAAAGCAAATAAACCAAACAGACAAATAGATACAAAACTCTCAACTATCTGCTCGAGTAAAATCATCTTAAGAACTCTAGTAGAGCGTTCATGTCAGCGCGCTTCTGAGTCAATTCATTCAAGTCTTCCTCAAGGTCTTGAACCCGAGTCTCACCAGCTTCTTTCAGTGCCTTCTTCAACCAGTCCAACCTAAACCCTGCTTTTGAGACATATCTCAGAGAAGAATATGCATCAGACAGATAACCGTTGGTGAGTTCCTTAGGGGACTTGCATAGAATCTCATTCAGGCTTAGTATGATGTTCAAGTGGGTTGTTCTCAGATGTGAATTCTTTGCACGGACATTTGATGCAAAGTTATGGTGCTTTTTAAACAAACTGTTCACAGATTCGACCTGCAAGAAAAAACAAATATATTAGCTAGAATTATAAAGATTTATTTAGAGCATCTTCAACGCATTGCTATTTTCAATTTTATAAAAGCATTTGGAACCGAAATTGCTCTAACCCACCCATATTTCTTTTTTTATAATAAAGATTGATATATTTTCTTCTATTTATAGAGAAATAAATAGTTTTGCTATTTTTTTACTTTATATTTAGAGATTTTTATTTTAGAAAAATACATTGGACCAAACTTTACCTTTATTATAGAATTCCTTTATTTAAAGGTAAAAATAGCAAAATACGTTGCAGATTGTCTTAAAAGTGTTTTACCTACTTGTGAAGCAAGGACTTAAAAACCCTTTGATATCAATCGTGTCTGTAGTCACTGGTACATCTAGTTTACCGAAAACTTCAAGAACATCAACCTCTCCAATGATTTTGAGTTCATTGTTCACCAGAAACTCTCTAGTATTAAGGTCGTAAACACGAATCATGGATTCAAAACCTAAGGTGTGGTTCTTTTGATCAAAACAGTAATGAGTTTCTGAAAAAAATAGACAAATTTGATCTCAACGCCATGTCATTTTCAAATAAAGCATGACATAAATGTTATGAACTTAGACAGGAATCTACATATAATATATATATATATATATATATATATAACCTCGCAATTTTGAGATTTCTCCAGGAATTTGATTTACAATAGTAAAGGAGAATTTAGCTCGTCGTATCCACCCAGAAGGCAAAGATTCACTATCAGGAACAACCATATACAGAGACAAACAATTTCCATAATTGTTAATTCCTTTGGGATAAGCTAGAAGACGCCTACAAGCAAAATAAACAAACAATACAAAGTTGTGTCATTTGAAGCTACGGAACACGAATGTATCACATGAAGACAAGTTGTTATTCTTACCATTTGCAGCGACCAACAACGAATATATCAGAATAAACACTCCTAGGAGAATCATAAGAGGAGTAAGAAGAAAAGTTCTTAATCACCCAAGTGAACTTCTTATTAGCTTCATTCCCCATTGCTTTTGATGAAGACTCCTAAACAGTGTATAGAGTTTACTTTACTCCTGAGAGGCGAAGACGATGAACTCATCAAACACTCCAGCCACGGCTTTTAAAGGCGTTCAATGCTCTCAAGACGAGAGGAATACGAATCGCTTCGACTCCTCATTGGTTGATAAATACTACTACAAGGGGAAACTGTTTTTGCTAACCATCCAAAATAAATTTTGCAAAAAAAAAAAAGAAATTTATCTTCGCTATACTATTTTTTAAAACGAGGAAGTCTAATTAAATGTTCATTAATATTCTTATACCAAAATATTTGGGATTCACATTTACAGCAATATATATATATTTGGAATTCCAATAAATGTGATTCATTATTAGTTTTTTTAGTTAAAAACATTAGTGAAAAGCTTTTAAAGAAAATTAATATGATTTATAGAGGATTATGAGAATAGATTTTTATAAAATGTTTCGTAGGTGTAAGTTGAACGTAATTATTAATAGTAGATAGAATTTTTCCATTTTAAAATATTTTTTATAATAATTTAGTAAACTGGTTTTAAAATTATTATTTTGAAAACAGTGAAATATATATTTTATAAAAAATCAATCTCTTAAATAGATTTTCTCACAAAATATATATTTCAAAGAAAAAAGGGCAAATCTCTTAGATAACCATTTTTCAAGTTTTTGTCACAAAAATAACCCTCAACAACAAAAATGACAAAACTAACCTTTTTTATTTTTTTAAAATTAATATTTTTTCCAATTTTAAACCTCACCCCCAAAATCTCACCCCATAACTCTAAACCCTAAGTCTATATTAGTTAACCCAAGGGGTATAAACGTATATTTACACTCTTTAATAAAGGTTATTTTTGTGATTTTCTTCCTTAAAGGTTATTTTTGTGACAAAAACTTTTTTAGGTCTATCTTAGAGTATTACTCGAGAAAAAATGAATAAAATATTTTTTTTTTATTTTTTAAATTTTAATATTTTTATTTTTTAAACTTTAAACCTCATTTTCAAAAGTTAACCCCATAACTTTAAACCATAAATATATGTTAATTAACCCAAATTATATGAATATATATTTATATCTGTTTATAAAATTATTTTAATCATTTTCTCTTTTAAAATCTAAAAGGTATTATCTTTTATAAACAGTCCGAACTTAAGGAAGGGTTAATATTTACCTAAGACCATAAAACAGGCCTTGGGCCGAAAGAAAATGACATTTGAAGCCTTTAGGGATATAAAAGGCCCAGCCAGGGACTTAGGGCTTCCTCTTGTTTTTAAGTTAAAAAGGTTAGTCGCCACTTCTCTTCCCTTTTGCCTCGCGCAGCTGCAAATCGGACGACTTCAAGATGGTAAGCCTCTCTCTCTCTCTCTCTCTCTCTCTCTCTAGCAAGTTTCATATTTGTTTCAATCAATCGTTGGCTTCGCCTGCTTGATTTGATCTAAGACTGTGATTCTAGTGAGAAAATCGAATGCATGTACTGATTTTGTTTCCTGATGTTGTGCGGTAAAAAATGAATTGACAACAGCCTTCACACAAGTCGTTTATGATCAAGAAGAAGCTTGCGAAGAAGATGAGACAGAACAGGCCTATTCCTCACTGGATTCGTCTCCGTACCGACAACACCATCAGGTTCGAACATTTTTTACTATCTTTGCTTTTCTCCAGTATGTAGCTGTCGTTGTGGATTGATTAGGACAGAGATAGTGAAGCAGAGTTCTGTAACCGGAAATGTTTTCCTTTAGGTACAATGCCAAGCGCAGGCACTGGCGTAGAACCAAGCTTGGATTCTAAGTGAATGCTATAACTCTTATCTACAAGAGTGTTTCTTTTTTTTGGAGTTTAGTATGTTCTCAAAGTTTTGAGATGAAGTTGTGACATTTTAATATTTATGTAAGACTTTACACTCTTTTTGAGCGATGTTATCAAATATCCTATGCTAAGAGTTAGTTCATATCATTTGTGTGATTTGATTGTTTAGTTTATCTTTGCTTCTACGTCACATTCTGCCAATTTAGAAACCGGATTAGAGTTTAGCAATAGATTTATGTCTGAAGAATGTGCTAATTATCATGTCGCATGACTAATAATTGCTTGAGTTGGAGATCTTAATTGTAATTCACAACATCAAACACAATTTGAGTTCTCTCCTTCCTATCTCCTCCGAGCATATACAGATGTATCTTTTAGGTCAATACACAAGTAAAGTTCTATAACTGGATGGTCTCTCTATACAACAATACATGTGAAGCACAATGAAATCAAAAGGTTGCTCGACAAAATGTCTAGGGACCATAGTGTGAGCTTATTCATTTAGCCGTTTTCAATCAAGATAAAGCTAAACAGGTATCTAAAACTTTGTTTCTTATGGTCTTCCATCTGAGATGGAGGTTCAGCTTTCATCGTGGTACGTGGACATTTTTATTGGAAGTTTCTTTGCAGAAGTTTTTTAATTTTTTATAAAAATGTTTCTTAAATTTTAATTAAGAAAATCTAAGAATCGTCTTTTAAATAAGATATTTAAAATCCGTCTCTTAACTAAAATTTAAAAAAAAATAATAATTTAAATAGAATCAAATTAAGTTAAAAATTCCTTCTTAGGGGTTGATTGGTAGAGCATTAGCATAAGCATTATGCTCTCTATTATCCAATCAACATTTACCTCAGAAGCATTTAGAAGAGCATTTACTAAATGCTAATGCTCTCCAAATGCTCTAGGCTCAATGCTCTCATATGAAGCTTTTGGAGGAGCATTTGCATTTAGAATATATACAAATTTAAAAATAATTATATATAATTGATTTTTTTTATTTTTTAATATAAAAAAATATTTTTATAATAAAACAATATAAAATTATATTTTTAAAAATAAAACTTGCAGTTAAATATTTTTAACTTTTTAAAAGAACAATATTTAACATTTAAAGTATAATATAATTTATATAATTGCACATATCATTCATTATTAATTTAAAAAAAAAGCATAAAATAATATATATTTATTTATATATGAAATATATATATATATATATATATATTATTTAGACACTAATAAATAAATTATAGATCATATATTAATTTCTATAGTAATTTTATATATGAATCATTTACTACTCTGTAAATATATATTGATAATTTATATAGAAATTTTATAATTTATTTATTTATATTTTGTTCTTTTATTTTATAATATTAAAAATTATGTTATATCCAAATATAATTTAATCTTTTAACATAAATTTTACATTTTTGTAAATAATAATTATTCAGATATAAAATATAATATAATTTTAAAAATGAAAATTTTTATTTGTAATAACAAATAGATTATTAATATAGTATATATAGATATTATTTTAAAATAAATATATTATATTTTTATGATAATTTTTAAATTGTACACTGCTAATGCTTTACCAATCACTTTATTAAAAACTTTAATGAAAGCATACAGCTTCTGCAGCATACTGCTTTTAGAGCATTCTGCTAATGTTTTATCATCTACTGTACCAATCGAGGCCTTAGAAGACCAGAAATAAATATGGTCTGAGTCAATGATTGCATCAGCGAGGTACTCGCAATTTGCAATAAATAAACCGGCCAACGATATATATATATATACTCCCGTCTTTAGTCATGTACAAAAAAACTATACATAGTTGACGACCTGTCTCAACGAAGGCAAAGACATGTATTCAAGGAGTAATCGCATTTTTGAGCATGCCATAAGAAACTTTAGATTGATTTTGCAATTTTGTAAAAATATAAAATAATTTTGTTAGGGAATCTTTTACTTATTGTTTTACATGCACTTTCTTCCCATACAACTCAGTTTTTTTATTGGGTCCCATTATTTTATTTATTTATACATTTTCTTTAAAATGAATATAAATCTACAATGAATGGACCCGGTCTTGCATTTTTCGCATCGACATTAAAGGAAAAAACAAAACAATTTATCTTCCGAGGGAAAATACAAGGAAAGAAAAATAAAGAGAATAATGTAGAGAGGCCTCGTATATAACAAAACACCCCATCTATCTTTTTTCTCCTTATCGATATTTCAACTTCCTTCTCTCTCTGTCTCTCACTTTCTTCGTCATTGTCTCTCTTCTGTTACTTCTCTTCTTTCTCTCTCAGAGCGCTTTCTCTTTTTCTTCGGGAGCTCTAGATTTGGTTAGCGTAGCTTCGATGAAGAAGATTACAACCGCAGCGGCTAAGAGCGCGGTAAAGGATGAGTGGGTGGCGGCGGCGATGACGGACGACCAGATGGTTGCAGAGCTTCTTCTACGGCTGAAGCAAGCCGGGACGACGGTTTCAGAGAATCTGTCGACGAATCTGCCTCCGTTACAGTGGGGAATCCGTCAACGGCGGTCACGGTCCTCAAGATTTGGTGGCGGCGGCGGTGGCGCTCGCGTTTCGTTGAAGAAGGATGTTAGAGGCAGCCCGAAGACTCCTCTCTCATGGAGCGACGGATCTGGAAGCGGCGGCGGCGGTTGCTCTGCATCTCCCTCCGCTGTAGCGGGCGATGGAGTCGAGGAAACAAGTCGTCAAGCTAGCTGCTCCACGTCAACAGGATCCGGATCTAAGGTACTTTCTCTTTCCCTTATCCCTCTCGTTCTCTTTCCCGGTAAATCGGGTTTCTACCTCCGTCTCGTGTTCGTAACTGAGAAGATCCTTCTCCTCCTCTAAAAATCTCCTTCACTATTCTTCACTGATCTTGAGTTACGAGATTTTTCACCGGGTCGTGTTTTAGTCTGTTAGCTCAAATCACAACTGCTTCACACCGGAAAATTTCGTCATCTCCGTCGTGTTTTTGCTGGCCTGACCTCCCTCGGCGATTACGGCGGAGCCTTTTTTTTTTCTTCTTTTAGGTTAAACGAAAGCTTTTATTTCAAAAAGTCACATCCTGTTTTAACTTTATTTTCCTTATTTCTTACTTTCTTTTTCGATGGTTTTTTTTTGTAAATTTTTAAACTCTGCTAATATTCTTTCACAAGCTTTCTTTCTAATAAACCTGGAGGTTAACCGGTTAATCTAAATACTCTGTTGACAAAAACAAAAAAAATCTAAATACTCTCTGGTTTTTAAACCGAGGGAGATTTAACCGGATCTTGCGTGGAGAGAGAGTCTGTTAATAATTGGTCAAAATTTTGATTTGTCTGGAGAGGAATAATGTAAAGGGTCTTTTAGATTATGGGGGGGGGGGGTGGTAGTGGTACAGCTAATTGGTCAAAACGTGCGCGTTCACTGTACGTTTTTGAGGCACTGAAACGGTATCGTTTTGGGTGAGGCGAGTAAAATCTTGTCGGAGAGAGTGGGATCACGTGATCTTTTAAGAGTTATATAGACGCATTTACACGGGCTTTTCATGATGTGGCATTCGCCATATGTATTTATGTTTCTACAAGAATAGTTCTTTTTTTTTTTTTTAAATCTTTCCGACTTTTAAAAAAATATTTTGTTACTACTAGTAGTATCTTATATAAGATCTTGGTTTGGTTATCATGCGGTAAAAGTTCTAATGAAGTGTGTTTTTTTTTTGTTTTGGTTTTGCAGGCTTTACCAACAAACGTAATCACAAGTTCTTTATCCAAGAGACTGAAGAGAAAGAAGGTAATGATACAAAACTCTCTTTCAATTATAAAAGTAAATCCTAAAATGTAATCAAAATCTTTTTTTTTTTTTTTTAACTGAGGTGAGACTTTGTTTTGTTTAGTTAAAGTCATCTTTGGAGCTTAAATACGAAGAGAACTTGAAGTTGAAGGAAAGACTCGACCTTCAAAAGGTAAATATAGAGAGAGTTTTAATCATTTTGTTATCTCACTTAATTATCTCCATCGTATTCTAACAAAGATGGTCGCTTTCACAGGAGATTGCAAATATCCGAGCAACGTTAGATGAACAAAACGTAAGGAACCAAAGGTTGAAAAGGATTAAGGTAAAACATTTTGAGCTTTTTGATTTTCCCCTTCACTTCCAGATTCTCTCTTTGCTGTGGTCTTTAACTTGTGTTCTTGTTTCAGCTTGACTTGAACTCAGCCCGTGTCAAGAACGAGGCTTCCGTTGATCTGATTCGTAAACCCCAAGGCGAATCACATTCTTGCAGAGTAGAGGGCAACCAAATCGCTAGCACCGAAGATCAGGAGAGCTTCTTCCTCCCTGATCTGAACATGGTACCATCCGAAGATATTGTATGGAACTAGCTAAGTGGCAGCTTATCTGAGGATTTTTTTTAGATCACAATCAAGAAGGGAGATATAGACTTTACACAAAACAAAAGTGAATGTAATAAGAGGTGTAATGTCATTCTTTGTGTTCTGTTTCCTTCCTTTTTGGGTGTAAAACAACACTCATTACTTCTTTGGTTTTATCAAGAAGATGGTGGAAACTTTTTGTTCTCTCTCACTATTGTACCGATTCGTTGTAGTTAAAAAGCTTAGTTGGAAACTGTTATAAGAGGAAAAAGTCGAACAACTAGTTGACTTTTATATTTCAAGCTTCTCCTTTTTTTAATTTGAAATTAAAACGCTACTTTCCGCTCAACTAACCCAAGACAAGAGAGATCTATCCAGCTCATCATTATTCTACTAATTTAAAATTTTCAAAATTTAAACTTGTGAGGTCTGTATAGTGTTTTTGGTGGTGGCTCGTCGTCGTGTCCACGGATATATTAAGAAAACAGATGCCAAACTTGTTAGTATCACATAATTTGTCTCGATCCAAGTTAATTATTGTCGAGAATTACAGATAAATAAGTTAGACTATCTTCTAATGGATTTGCTAGTATAGTAATTATACTGATCTATTTTGCCACCGTTATATGTTCATGACATGTATACTAAAATTAGTAATTAATAAATAAAAAATTATATTACAAAGAACCTAGGGTGCTAAAAAAATGTTTGAAACAAAAAAAAAATTATTTGAAAGAGAAACAACTAAGAAAATACAGAACTAGTAGAAATTTAATATGCAGTTGACAAAAAAAAAGAACGCGGGTTCACTAGTCAAGGTTAATTAAAGAAACACTTGGTCTTGAGTTAATAAGTAGGAGAAAGAGAGCGGCTCTTCTTCTCCAAACTCCAAAACGCAGGAAAGCAATGTCGTTGAAGAGCTCCCACCTCCTTCCTCCGCAGGAAAACAATGTAGATGGAGGTAAAGGTTGGAGGATTGCTTTGCCACGTGAATTCGAGGGAACCGGAGAGGAGACACGGTTTCTCCTCCGGTTCTGTGATGTTACATATTGCAATATGTACCGGTTTGCCTATGAAACCGGATGTGGAGCTAGCTGTATTCTTGTTTGTATGGGCTTTAATATCTTGCTGAGTTGGTTTTTGCGTCTTCTGACCAACCTAATCAACCTTTGGTTCGATAAGATTTTGAAAAATAATCTAATTTCGGTTTGATTTGGTTCGGTTTTCAATTTCAAAAAAAAACGGAAAAAACAAAAATAACGAAATGTAAGTGAAAATTTGAAAAAAAAACTACCAAATTTAACCGAGTTTAATCGACAATATCCAAATTCTTTTAAAAAAATTATGCCGAAATTAATTGAAAACAAAAAAAAATTATTTTTGGAAATAAAAGTAAACAACGAAAATAACCGATAACTGAATCGAACCGAACCGAAACTTAACTTGGTTAATTTTGGAATTGATTTTCAAAATTTTGGTTAACAAAAAATTGACGGTTCGGTTAAGTTTCGGAAAACCGAACTCGCAGGGCTACTTAGAAGAGAATTGTCCAACACAAAATTAATATAAGAAATATCTTTTTCTTTTTTGAAAATAAAACAGTCTGTAGTCGTTGTACAACACACAGTCTGTAGTCAGGATACAACAGACATTCGCACAACAATCACAATTTAGACACTAATCAAAATCAACAATAAATAAGAATGATTACAGAGCTTTGGTTCCATATAATACAAATAAGAAGAATTAACCAATATGTATCAAATCTGAAGAGAAGAGAGTTACCACCAATTTAACCTTCTTCTCTGGACTGAACACCAATCCCAAGCAGTCTCAGCCACCACATGAATACAAGCCAAAGAGGCCAAGAGTTATACGTGAAGGGATATGAGTTACTACTTACTTACCTAGTGTATGAGCAAGAATGTTTTGTCATCTAAGCCCTGAAATTACATTCTCTAAGATATCATATGCAGTTTTGGAGCTCCTCTCTGGAACATCGGTCTGCCATCTCTTTGCATCATACATCTCATTCCATGCTTGTACTATCTCATCAAGCTTGAACCCCATACCTGAAGGTTTTATTACAAGACTGTTAACTTCACACCAAACAAGTGCACTTCATCCAAAGTTTGGTATTCTTTTCAGGAGTTAGATTACTTTCAAGTGCCCACTCTCGCCTGAACAATGATTCTTTACCATCACAGCTATATCAGTTGCAGAAGCTCCAGCTAGTTCAAACTTCTCAACTGCAACCTCTAACATTCGTCCCATGTTGGTAGCCCAAGCTTGTACTATATAGACCGTTCATACAGCAAGAAATTCTGAATTCTGATCACATCTGAAATTTTAAAGTAAACCTTCTGGCTCACTATGAAGGTTTACAGGTGAACCTTCTGTCTGTTATGAAGGCGTACGATGAATCATATATGGTTGGTCTTTTGTGATTATCAATCAGTGCTAAAAACAGTATGAAACTGAGTTTTTGTTTGTTCCAAAAACATTGAGGCTATACAACTTTGCAGAAAGGAGCAAAAACAAGTTACTTGCAACCCAAGATTGATATGGAGATAACTGCAACAGAAAATCTCACCAGAGATAGCAGCTGTAGTTTGCAACCAATGGTCTATAGACAGCCAGCAACAGGTCACACTTTGTTTGAAAGTGCCAACCTTATCTATTGTAATAAAACAAAAACGTTGGTATTTTACTTCATTTAAAAACAGGGCAAAACCCATATAAACTTTCCATTCCAACATGAATCCAGGATACAATTTCTACCCACAAAAAAAAAAAAGAATCATTGACAAAGCTTTGACGCCACTGTCACAAACCAAGCTTCTTCGAGAACAAGTCTGATATATTAGCTATTACAAATCCAGCAAACACCTGAAAAAAAGAACCAAACAAACAAGATTCTTGAGCAGCAAGAAACTCTTCATTCTCAACAGTTTGTGATAAGACTTCGAGGTTTTTAGTTACCTGAGTAGAGCCAAGGATGTAAATGGCGGAGTAATGACGACCATGAATCATCATATCAGCAACCATCGCCAGTGGAATGGTGAGAGACATGCCCAGTGTTGCTACTAGTGGAGTCGTCCACACCACAGAAAGTGCCCTAAATAACGAGGAAAAAAAAGCCAAGTCATGTTATAACCATACACACCTCTTCCTAGGAGGACTCTAAGGACTTGTAAGTATGCCATATTCAACATTTTTCTTAGTTGGCACACTTTAGCTGACACCTAGAAGTCATTGAAGCATACCAAAAATAGTCAGAGAGGACACTTCCAATGAAACCGTTAGCCAAAACAACTTCATCAAGTTTGGCAGAGTGTGGTATGGTAAACTTGGGTTCGATCCCTAATGCTGTCAATGGCCACACTGAAACCCCAAAAACCAACACAAACAGTTGAGTAAAAGAGACAATTCCTTGTTTCACGTGTTATGTAAATGGATGAAACACTTGTAGAAGTTGAATAATATGGAAGATATATTGTTATACCAAGCCACCAGAGAGCAACAAGTGTGAACAATCCTATGTATCCAAACAACTTTTGCACATCAACACCTTCTCCTTCTTCACCACCAGCAAACTTCTTTAAAAGCACTATGAATTAACAGAAGGGTATAGTACAAGCCACGAGGTTATCATCCCCAACACACAGAAACTTTAAATCATTAGAGGATCAAATTTAAAAGAAATAATTTTCTAACCTGTAAATACTCCATAGGAGACTGCAGAGAGAAGCCCAAAGAGATCTCCAACAAGGGACCGTTGCCCGTTGCTAAACACAAATATCAACTGTACGTTAAAAGAATATGGTTGATGAAACTGTGAAACTTATGTAATCATATTTTTTTATGAGAATGAGACCGTTCCAACACATACATACAAAGCAAGAATATAAAAGATGCATGGTGAAACAGGTTAGGATTGGTAACATAAACAAAAAAAAACTTACAGTGAAGAGTTTAGTTGCGAGTCATCAGCAGCCCAAGTCTTCCCAAGCGTTGTCATGACCACACCAGCCATACTCACAAATACAGCAACTACTTTCGAGAGGTTCAAAGTATCTTGACCCAACAATGCACCAATGAAAAGAGTAAACAACCCTGAGGTTGAAGACAATACAGTAGTGCTTGCCACACTTGTACGAGCAAGAGCAGCATTGGACAGATACTGCAGCAAAAAAATATCATTCACCAAAAGGGTTTATCTAAAAAATCTATACTACAAACAGCATGTAGGACAAACCTCTGTGACAAACCAAATCGGCGCGAGGTAAAGACCATACAATACAATCTGCTTAGTAGTGATGATCTCTTTCCCATGTCTCATTGTCTGTGTTTCTTCTTTCCCTCTACCGATCAAAGGCCTCACATCATCTTCATGGGATGAAAAGTCTTCCTCACTATCTTTCTTAGTAATAGTCCCTTGAAGTCCCATCTCAATAACTTTATGCTTCAGAGGAGAACCAATCTCAACAGAGGAGACATCATTGGTTCTGGAAGAGCGTCTTCGCTCTAGGTAACGACAAAGCCAGTCTTTAAGGAAAGCAACAGGAAGGTAAACAATCATAAGAGAAGCTCCAAGATACGTGACTGCAAATGGCTGCTTATAGGCTGTAAAGATATCCTGCCAAAAAGTCAAAAATCATACAATAAACAATCTAAATTTGACCCATTTAAACAGAGATCTAAGACTAACGGAATCTGGATCCAGATGTTGAGCTAATTCAGAACAGATCAAGCATCCACAACCTCAAAAGAATCAAACTTTGAGAGTCAATAGGTATATACAAACCTGAGTAACTTCAGCAGAGGTGACCCATATGACAACAACAGTACCAATCAAAAAGAGACCAGCTTTATATCTCCAACCCATCAGAAAACCAAAACCCAGAAACCAAAACTTCAGGTTTGTGAATGGAATCAGTCTCCAGAGATCTGCTTGGTTCGAAAAAGGTTGGTCCTTTGATTCAATTAGATCAGAGGGAGAGGGAGGTGTATTCGAGGGAAGGCGGTGGAGTGAGGAAGAGAGAAAGGGGGCAAAGTACAGAAACGACGACCAGAGAATTGACCGGATGAGAAAAATAATAATACCATAAAAGATAAAACGGAAGAGTAACCCGCGAGGGAAGGAAGGGGGAGAGAGAAGAAAGCGTTATGACAAGGAACTATTAAAAAACATATATTTATGTGTAAGAAAAAGACATTTTACGTTTTTAAAGTAACAAAATTATTTAGTAATGAGTTTAATGACTTTAATTAATTAAACTGGGATGGTAGAATTTATGGAGGCGTGAGATGTAACCTTTTTCAACGATAATTAAATACTAAATCTTAATATCTACGTTTGACCAAAAAAAAAAAATCTTAATATCTACGTATGTATAGGTAGGCTATAGCTTAAACTGAAAGAGAGGAAAAAAAAGTTGCAGAAAGTTACAAACATCTTTTTCTGAACCAAAAGGGACTATTTTGATAATAAGTTACAAAATTTATATTATCAGAATGGAGTTTAGCTGCACCCTGCATCATAGGGTCACGAGGGCTTTTCATGCATTTGGAACATTCTACTACATTAAGAGTTCAATCATTTTTGCAAAATGCTATTCTTCAGAAAAATTTTAGCTATATAATACAACAAGTTACTGTCATTATATATATATACTTTTCCTCTATATATTCAAACCTATACACTCTTTTATTTTTTTCACGTTTTGAATTGTACCCATAATTTTCAAAATGTATACACTTTTCTATAGTTTATAAAAAAAAATAAGAGTAAATATTTACTTAATCATAATTAAATTAATAATAAAAAATAGTAAAATATAAAAATATATAACATAAAGTTAAAGTTAAAAGACTGGGCCAAATGAAATAAATGTTAGAATTGCTGTAGAGAAGATAAAGACCCCTGATTGTATGGTTAGTTAGTTTGCTTGTCATCTCTAAGGTTGGAAGTCTCTTAATCATTTTTTGTCGGCCTTTAGTCTCTTGATCTACTTCCTCCACCATATTTTCATTACTTATAACAAAAAAAATTGAAAACCTTTTAGAAGCACAACTTTATCTTGTATTAAATTGCAATATAAAATCAAAGAGGGTTAAAAGCAACATAGTAGAATTCAGAATTTTTGATCTTGATAGTAGTAGGTGGTAGCGCATGAGGAGTTGTCAAGTAGGTGAATGTGGTGTTTGTGTTATTAAATTAGTGACATTGACACCTATGTATTTTGTTTTTTATATTTAGACAACAGTGAATGACACCTATATCTTGTTATCTTTTCATTATTTTTCTACTGCTTACATTCAATTATGATCATCAACTCAATGGCTTTAAGTTTTTATTCAAACATATTGCAAGTTGCATACCATATATACAATTGCAGCATCAACTTTTTAGGGTCAAATATAAATCAAGATGTGTTTTAGGGTCAGAAGATGTACATACAATACAAGTAGTCATGGTCTTCACATCCAAGCCAAACCCAACTCAGACCTATGACAAAGACTATGTTGGTCATCTAGAGATTTAAGACTTGGGAAGAGAAGTACTCTTGGTAGTATTTTTTTTTCCTTTTTATATGTTTTATTCAACAAATGAACTTGTCATATGTATATTTTTGCGTTTGTTTTTTGTTTTCCACTAACCAAAGCTCTAATTCGAAAAGCCTCTTGGTCTATGCACCATTTATTTTGACCTGTGAAGATTTTGAGCGATGAACAAATCCATGTGTTTAGAAGTTGGTGTGGACAAACACAAAGAACACAATGATTCCAAAACTTGTATAAACAAATCAGATAAAGCAAGCCTGTTCAATTCACACTTTGTATATAGTAATACAATATGATGGCAACACAAATTCACACTGCAAAGCAATGAGCTTTCACATTGCTCTATAAACAAGAATACTTCATATAGACGAGTGTAGAGATGAGCTTCTTAAATCACATCAAAATGCTCGAGGAAACAGATGGACTGAAATCAGAAGAGCAGACACAATAACCGGAGACAAACGCAAAACCGAGATTCCTTGAGAGATGGATGCACTTGCTTAAATGCAAGAAGGTAGAGTAGGTCCATGGCAGACAAAGGCCACTGCAATGTATATGATCACCAGTAGTAGTAGTATCAAGAGGAACCTGCAAGACCCAACAAACACAGAGAAAGATCAGACAAAACTATGTGTTGTTCACTTTGCCATAGTTCAGTGTGTACTTAGACCAAAACTAGACTCAGACGCACAATCACAACACTGTTCAAATTCATGCATAACATATTATGGTTTAACAGAAATCATACGTGAGTTTGCAGTTTCTCCACCACACAGTGCTTCTGAAACGACGAGCTTGCTTTCTGAAACGGAATGTATTCCCCTGCATATTGGCGGTTTTATCGACAAGAAGCTCCAAGCGTTCACCTCTGTCTAGAACTTTGTCAATGTTCTCTATCATGACACCCCGCACCTGTCCCAAAGAATGTAATGTCAGCGCAAAGACAAAAGATTCAAAGACAACAAGTCTTTACAATCTCAGACCTGATTCATTTCACCCTTGATCCGATTGATCCTATCGGCATTAGGATCATTAGAGTAATACTCAATCTGCTGACTTAGAACTCTTGAGAACTCCTCGTTCATGGCATACGCTTGTGCTGTATGAACTGCTCTGCCATAAGTCCTTACGAACCTCTGGTGAATATCCTCAAGGAAGGCAAAAGGAATCCTCCCTGAGAGAGAGTATATACAAAAACAAAACTTAAAAAAAAGGTTAAAACAGTAACAAGAGATTCGGACATAAACTCTTTGTTCCGACAAAGAAGATCGAACTAGTTCGGACATGACATACATCCAAAAACAAGTTTTTTTTAAACTGAAACTGATTAATAAGCCTAACAAGAGATTCGGACATAAACTCTTGTTCCGACAAAGAAGATCGTATTGATTCGGACATGACATACATCTGGAACAAGGTTTCAACTGAATAAGAGATCCACAGAAACATGACCCACATCAAAAAGATTAGAACTTTGGATTCAATTTTCACGAAAGATCAAAACTTTAGCTCATAGAGAGAGAGATGGAGGAGAGGAGAGGAACGTACTTCCGGCGGTTTCCTCGGCCATACAGAGAACGGTGAGGCCATCGGTACGCTTAACGTGAAAGACGTAGCGATCCTGAGAGTAAGAGACGTTGCTGTCGTTGTTCCCAGGGACCTTCTCCAGGATCTGTTTTGCGATCGTGCTCGCGTTCGTTGACGTCGACGTGAACTCCGCGAGCACCACCGTCCCACGCGCCACGAGTGCGTACAGAATCGCCATATCTTCCAATCACCGGCGGAATGTACAGACACGAGGCGTAGGAGAAGGTCAACGAAGAAGGGTTTCCCGCGGAAACCAGACGAATTGCTAAGATCAATCAGACAGCGAGAGAGAGAGAGAGAACCAATTAGCTTTTGTCTGAATATAATTGAATCTCTCTCTTCTCTTTCCTCTTGGAGTTTAGCTGGAGCAGAGAACTTTTCGCCTTTTGTCAGATTTAAATTATTAAGTATTGGATAGCTACGGAGATATATACTTTGTATCAGTTTAATAAGTATTTTTTCCTGCCGACTACGTATAATTTTATAAATGAAAATAAAACATGTGTTCCATTTTCTTAAATGATAATTACCTGATATAAAAAATGTTAATTTGAAGATATGTGTTTAAGCAAATAGTAAATGATAAAATTGTATCTCATTACAGAAAATATCACTGAAATTAAGACTCAATTAATTTCACTTATCATATACATATTCAAAACTAAATTCATAATTATAATTTTTTTTTGGTGTTTGAGTATTTTTATTGGTATCTTACTTACCAAATTCACCGAAATAGATTTTGAAGATTTTAGTCTATTAGAGACATTTTTGGAAAAAGATATGTACCCTTTTATAAAAGAGTTGGTGTTTTGTTTTTATTCTTGCTGACTAAAACTCTATTGATTATATCAAAATACAATGTCAAATTCATAGAAAATCATGTAGACTTAAAAATTAACACATGCAACTATATGTACCTGTCCCATATCATAACAACGGAATGACATGTTATGGAATTTAATAGAATGAAATCAACACTCCATTTATTCTAAAATTATTTAACTTGAAATGATTTTTAAAGTGAATGAAATAAAATATATTTTTGGTCAAATAAGATATTCTTTTTTATTTGTTTATTTTAAATGGTGAACATTTTGAGAATTTCAAAAGATTAAGTATTTATGAAGATTTTATTCCAGAAAAAATACATTCCAGTTGTACACATTGTTCTGAAGAAATATGAATGAACATAATTTGTAAAATAAATAAAAAGCAATGTAAATGCCATGAAAATGGTTAAATGACCAATGTGCTGAGCCCAACAAAACTCAGCCTTACATAAAGAGTGAAAGAAAAGCCCAACTCAAAACCCAAAACCATACCAAACCGAAACACAACCCAAACCGAATCTTACGGGAAAAAGGAGGTGGGACACATACATAAATACATACACGGTAACGGTGGGCTTCGCGCCTCCGTCTAAGTCCACTCGGCTTATCTGTTAAAGTAGACGACACCGCCGTGGTCCGTGGTATTGAACCAGAGGAAAAGAGCTATAGACGCCTCAATTTCACCTCGATCAGACGATTATCATAAACCCCTACTCTTTCAATATTCTCCTCAGATTCCCCTTTCGAGTTGCGTAATTTGAACTTTCTCGATCGGGAGAGTTAGTGCTCCACCACGTCTCCGATTGGATTTGATCGGAGGTTCGGTAGGTAGGTAGAGTTTGGTTAAGGAGGATGATGCAGAGACGGAGTCCGCCGAAGCACAGGCACGACGGAACGTCTCCGCTTCCATTGGGGATGGATTGGAGTCCTCCGCCGCGCAATTGGGTGAGTCTTTACGTTGCCTGAATTCGATATTTACATAATGCCCGCCCTGCTCTTCATTGCTCTTGCTTATATCTGCTGAATCCCTTTTAGGATTTAAGAGAAATGTGGATACTTTTGCTACTGAGTCCTAAGCTGTTGGTATAGCTACTGTTAGTACCACCAAGTCTCTTCATCTCCATAAGTAATGCGATATTCCTAACAGTTATCTGAAGCTACTTCATATAATTGGTGAACTATGTTTCTTACTGACCACCTCTTGCAGGAAAAGCTACCAATAGAATGATTAGTTAGTCTTTCGTTTAACATTAGGGGCAGCTTAATCTTTGTCCATGCTTTCTGGATAGCTGCTGTTATCATTCTGATTCTGCTCAGTTAAATTTCATATATATATATATATAGACAGATGGACACTTAAAGGAAACAAGATTTTTTGATGTACTTTTGTGCAGGATGGTAAAGATACTGTTTGGCCTCATGACCCTCGAACCGGATGGAGTTATTGTGTTACCATACCCTCGTGGGTTGTCCTTCCAAAATCAAGAAACTCAGATCCTATTGTGGTAATTTAGCTATTTTAATCTCCAGTGTTATTCTCTTGCAAAGGCACAAGCTTTAGTGTTATCTTCTTGTAGCAAATGTTTCTGAACTGGCGATGTCAACCATATCTTGAACGTGTTTGGATTAATAAATTTCAACATGAACAATGGTGTTCTTTCCTGTTCTACCTTCTTTTTGCATCTGAAGAGTTTGTTGTTGTGCATGTCTTAAATTTTCCAATATTTAGTTGAAATTATTCATGTATGTTACATTTTAGAAGTTCAGTTTTACAGGGTTCAGATAAATCTGCAATCCCCTGAAGGTGTTACCACAATGCGAGGAGTGTTGAGAAGATTTAATGATTTCTTAAAGTTATTAACGGATGTAAGAAACTGTTCCTCCGTAGAATTGTATCGAACTCTTCATTTTCACTTTTAGCGATATTATTTAACTGCAACGTGCTTGACGGCATATGCACATTCATGTTTTCCTTTCAGCTTAAAAGAGCTTTTCCTAGAAAGTCTTTCCCATCAGCTCCACCCAAAGGGCTGTTACGTATGAAAAGCAGAGCAGTGTTAGAAGAGGTATGCTATAACTGAATTAGCTGACTTATGTAACTGCTGTTACTCTCGATCTCCTATCTGTTTTGTGCTATTTTTCCCAATTCTTCAAACCCATTTCTCTATACCTCACCCAACAAAGAGTAAGCACGACTAATCCAGATGTATAACTATACGGAAAGCCATAATGTCACAATTACTCATGCAAACAACCTCTTTCATAAGTGGTAGTTTTGACCTTGTGCAGAGAAGGTGCTCTCTGGAGGAGTGGATAACGAAGCTATTATCTGATATAGAATTGGCAAGAAGTGTCGTAATTGCATCCTTTCTTGAACTAGAAGCTGCTGCTAGGTCTGGTATGAGCTATTACAATAGGCACCTAAACCGTGCATTGGTGAATTCTGTTATGTGTCATTAGAGTCTAACGTGATGTTGCATTTCAGCATGCCAAGATGTAGACCAGAATGCGTCTGATGCCAATAATGATAGAAATAGCACAAGTTCGTCACCAATGGTTCACCCAAGTTTTAGCTCGTTTCAGACTGGCGGCAGTTCTTCACTCACATCTGAATATGGCAGTGATACTGCTTATGAAACATCTGAGTTTGGATCTCCGAGTTTAGGACATGATGATATTTCTGAAATTGGTACGGAAGATATGACTCTGGATGAAGAAATAACAAATCCAATAGAGAAGCTCGTTAACTTTAGCATGTCCAACATCGACGAAGGACTCTCAATGAGCCAAACTATTTTAAAGCAACTTGAAGACTTTCCCAAACATAAAGTCCGCTCAAGATATGTCAATGATATCCTAGGGAAGGATGTGTATAATGGAAATGCTTCTAAAGGTGTATTTATTGCTAACAATGGCCCACGACTTCTCTCTGAACCAGAATCATCTACTCACTCAGTAATGCATGGCAGAAATCTTTCTGTTGAGAGCGCTGACGGGTTTTCTCTACACACCGGTGAGACATCGACACCTGGTCTCCCAAGTTCCAACAGTGATAGCCACCTGGGTATGCATCGAGGTGCTGGTGTATCACTTAGAACTGGTCTTGTTTGTAACCCGGAGAGGCAGGGTAGTGCACAGATAGTTCTTCCACTGGACATGCGTAAGAAATTGAACAGGATTCTGTTAACCACGAATGAGAGACTTGTCAATGCAAAAACAGATATGGAGGATCTTATATCAAGACTAAATCAAGAGATAGCCGTGAAAGATTACCTGAACAAGAAGGTACAATAAGAAAAGTACCCATGAAATCTGTTTTCTTTTCTTTTGATTTTTGGTTATAAACATCTGTATCTTATAATTTTCTGTTTTTTGGTTATAAAGGTACCTATGGTAGTGTTAAAATCTTGTTTTTACTGGTCAGGTTAATGATCTAGAAGGGGAACTTGAAACTACTAAGCAGAGAAGCAAAGAGAATTTGGAGCAAGCTATAATGACTGAGAGAGAAAGATTTACTCAGATGCAGTGGGATATGGAAGAAATTAGACAAAAATCTTACGAAATGGAGATGAAGTTAAAATCAAGAGAGGTAGGATTTGAAATAGTTCTATAAAATCAACCTAACTGGTTCCCGTAGATCGTACATAATATTACTCTACTAGAGAAGCACCCTGATTAATCATTACAACAGGATGGAAGCTCACATGCAGAACCCTCGGAACAGTCAACTATTTCTGAGAGACATGTTTTGTCAAAAGAATTGGATGCCAGAAAACAACAACTGGAGGATCTCTCCAGGAGATATGATGAATTAGAGGCAAAATCAAAAGCAGATATCAAAGTTCTTGTCAAAGAGGTCAAATCTCTGAGGCGTTCTCATGTGGAACTAGAAAAGGAGCTGACTCAATCTTTGACAGATAAAACCGAAGCCGAGGTAATGTCTGGCTATTTTCTAATTTGACTATGGGTTTTGTGGACTTTTGCTATGTATATATGAAAATAAGAGAGACAACTGAGTCTGGGACATGTTGTACTTTTCAGAAACTACTGGAACATGAGAGAAAGCAACTCGAGAACACGGTATTGGCTAGGAAAAAGTTGCTTAATGACTGCAGAATTCTCCACGACCGGCTTAAAGAGTACAACTTGAATTTGTTAAAGGACGAAAATGGTAACTTCCTAGAGGACTCAACTACAGTGTCAGGTGCTTTGCGTTTGCTGTCAATATCTGATGATCAAATTGAGAAGGTAGTGCTGCTTATCTGCTTTGTACCCATTTAGTCAGGATAAAGTTATTAGATAGTGTAGCGTAGTTAGGCTTTCGCTGCACTAGTGAAGCATTGCTAACAGAAAAACTCGCCTGTAACACTGTGGCGGTGTGCATTTAACAAGTTTTAACAATGGTGGCCATTTTCAGGCTCAGCTGCTTTCCGGGTTTGATGAAAATTTTGCTGCTCAAGGCATTGATACTGAAACAAGAATCATGGAGGACGAGCTGAGAAAGATATTGGCAGACATCTTTGTTGAGAATGCCAAACTGAGAAAACAGGTGAACTCTGAAATGCTTCGTGCTCTCCAGAAAGACATAAAGACCACGCAAGATTTGAGGGAGGAAAATGGTGACGAGAAAGAGGAGGCATCAACAGAAACACTGAACATATAGGTATATGATCATAATAATAGTTGCTTTGACCTGAGAATAGAGTTCACAACGAGAACTGCCCATTTTCATTTGCATATATCAAAGGACTGGTCGCTTTCTATTACTAAACGGTTGGTCTCTTGGAGAAGCAAAATAGTTGAATCTGTGTAATCAGTACTATACACACATGTCAGCGCCCTTTTGATGAGTACATAAGTAAAAACATGCGTCATGGGTATGTTTGTTGTATAATGGTATTGCATTATTAAAACCATTTTGCATGTATATAAATTATTACTCTTTTTTGTGTTCAGAACTCAGTTTATGCCGAGTATTTGAGATTTCAGCAACTGCGCTATTATTAGGTAAAGCCGGCAACATAAATTGGATTTATGAATTAGCATGTTGCTGTCTGCCACATGGATCTAGTTAGAGTTTGTTGTTCGTTTTGCTGTTGTGCAAAAACCTATTGCAAATGTTATTTTATCGCTAGCGATGCATTTCGATGCAACTAATCGAAGGAATATGATGTTACGAAGTAGCACGGACATGCAAAGGAACAAGACATGTGTGAAAAAACACATGTGAAACATCTTCAACATGTAATTTTCATAGATTGCGACCAATGCAAGTCCATTTCGGTTTATATCTAGTTGTTGTTTTTGGGTTTTCGGTTTTATAAAACAAACCAAAGTTAACCCATATCACAATATTGATTGGTTTAGTATGATTTCGGTTCGGAATGTTTTCTTTTTTCCAAATCGGTTCTGTTCAGTTTCGATTGTTTTAAACAAATACTAGATTTTAACCCGCACATCCGTGCAGATATTTTTCCATTTTATAAAAATATTTGATATTATTACAGATATTTTAATTATATAATTTTAATTTAGTGCTATATATTGTGTAACTCTATAATTTTTTTTATATTTCTTCTTCAATATTATTAATATAAAGTGATTTTTTTAAAACATTTTAATTTGTTATTAATTTTTATTACGTACTAATATATTTCGAGTTAGATACAATAAAACAACCATATGAAATAATCAAATAAAAAATTTCTTTCAAAATATGTTTTTTCTTTAATTTATACATTTTGCATATAATATATTTTAAATATTATTTATTTATATTATAAAGAAAACTATTTAATATGCATAAGAAAATATACTTTAACATATATCATTTTAGTGTTTTACGGAATTTATAAGTAAAAACAGTGTTTTGTTTAAATAATATAGATATATTTTTAGTAAATTTTATACATAGTAGTATCTATCATATCATTTTACTAAAATTTATTGATATATGATATTTTTTGGATGTTATGATATTAAGTTTTATTTTAAAAAATAAAGACTTCATTGCTTTAATTTTTACGGCATATTCAAATAGTTTTTTCATGTTGCACTTCAAAACTTTATTCTTTATTATCCATGATTTTATCTTTTCTAGAATTTGCAATGTTATTACTTTGATTGTAAATATTTATTTTCAAAATTTTATATTTGTCAAAAAAACTTTAAAAAATTACACAGCTATTTTTGAGTTTGGAACATCAAATTAATTTTGAATTTTTTGTTACTACATCTAATCTATTATTTTATACATAAGATATTTGAATTTTAGTACTATTTAAAAGAAAATTTCTAACATATTTTTTATAATTAAAACAAAATAAATTTAAAATTAAAATTTGATTTGTCATTAATATTTTAAGTGAGTTGCTAAAATACCATAGTTTTCTATTGACATTTCAAAAAACAAAGTATATGAATTAAAGTTTATTATATATTATTATATTTTTGTATACAAACATGTTAAACAATATATTGTTAAGAGTTTCAATAAAAATAAAAAAATTGTAGATATATAAGTTTAACATATGTTAATATATTTATTTTGTATAAAGCTATTATACAGTTTATGAATTTTAGCCTATTTTAATGATGAATGATGATTTATTTAAATGAAAAACTTTACAATTTAAAATTTGTTAATTTACGTACTTAATATAATTTTATCATATTTAATTCATGTAACACTTCTATTTACATATAATCCATAATATATTTATAGAATTTATAAAAAATAGTAGAATTTTTATTTTCTTGTTTATAATAAAATTTTAGGTAACATTAATTTATAATAATATTATATAACTAATTACGAAATTTATTAATGTATTATTTTATAAAAATATATAAATTTTTAAGTAAGATTTTGTTAGATTCTTTCTCAATAGTTTTTGTTATAATTAAAAAATAAAATTCAAATCTTTAGTTGGTTTATTATTAATGTAAATAATTAAATATGTCATATTAACTAATTTTTGAAATAGTCTAATTACTATTTATTAATAGTATATAAAATTTTAAAATTTGTTAATTTACCTATTTAATATAATTTTATCATATTTAACTAATGTAACACTGCTATTTTTATATAATAGAGAATATATTTATAGAATTATTAAAAAATACTGTAGAATTTTATTTTCCTGTTTTATGATAAAAACTTAGTTAAATTTTATTTATAATAATATTATATTACTAATTATGAAATTGATTAATGTATAATTTTATAAAAATATTTAAATTTTTAAGTAAAATTTTGTTAGATTCTTTCTCAATAGATTTTGTTATAATTAAAAAAGAAAATTCTAGTTGGTTTATTATTAATGTACCAAATTTATATACCCAAAATATTCAGTGGGTGTTGCACACGTTTTAGAAAGATTGAAAATTCTGTTATCAAATTATAAATATGGTATAATGAGTTTAGGAATATTCTGGGAAAAAAATTTGGTTCTTAATTGATTGATTATCAAAATCGTGATTGTTTAAAAATCTTTTATATATAATATCTAATATATTTAAATTCAAAATCTTATAGGTTCAAAATAGACTATTTTATTTGGTTCCTAATTGATGATTATCAAAGTTGTGATTTTTCAAAAAATCTATTATATCTAATATCTAATATTATTAAATCAAAAGTGAACTATTTGATACTTCAAAAATTGTGTATTCCGACATTTTATAAATCAAATATAATTTATATATTTATGTTAATATCATTTAGAAATCAAGTATTTCTTATATCGTAGGGGGAGATGATTATAATAAAGGACGAATATGTATTATCAATAAATTGTTACAAAAAATTTAGGAAGATATGCATTAAAAATATATGGAAATCATAAATATTTGTTCAATTGTTTGTAATATTGGGTAGATTTGAGTATAAAAATTTTCGGTATTTCTATTTTCCAACTGAAACAGGTGAAACTGATCACAATATTTCCTATATTCGTGTACCTGTATATTTTTAGATTTTTAACTATTATTCTAAGCGGTGATCGATATTTAATACATGTTTTCTGAAACTTAAACTCTCAAAACTTTTATATTTTACTAAAATAAATAAATTAATATTATATTTATAGATAGTTTTATATAACATACACTATATATTTCGAAATTGTTTTTTTACGACAAAAAAAATAACAACCCATTAAAATTAATTAAATATATTATTTTAAATGATATTGGAAGAATCTGTAAATAAGAAAAAAAAATGAGATGACTAAATGTGTAAATAGAAGAAAATATTTAATATGCTATCCGTGTTTCCAAACATTTTTCTTTTAGTCTACTATCTATGTTTCCAAACATTCCAATTTTGTACTTAATTTTTAATAATATAAGTGTTAGTTAATAGATAATTCACAACATTTTTCAATAAATCCAAAAAATAAAACATGCCAAAGTAATTTTCAAACCAGTCGCCGGTTCGATATCAGTTGAGTAAGAATCGGATCTGGTGTGTCCAAACCAAAGACCTAAAGTACTCTCCTAGTTCTCAACTTCCCATCGTCGTCATAACTCATAACCTTTTGCGAAGGGGTTTAAGGCTAGCAGCAGCTAGGGTTTTATCTCGAATCCAACTTCCTCTGTGTCAGAGCTCTCGTCAAGTTAGTTCCTTTCTCCTTTGCAGACACTTACAGCGAAGATGAGTTCCAAAGTTTCCGTATCGCCCACAAGTCTCATCGATCAGATTGTCGTCCGTATATCTTGTTTTTCCTATTACTCAACACAAAACTTAAGGGTTTCGATTCGGTTTGGTCAGAGTGAGACATGTGTTTTCACTTTTGTTTAGGTTCCAGGTGATGTTGTTCTTGATTTGTCAAACATGACTAACCAGACTATCAAGCTCGGCAGTGGCCTCCGTCAGGTATCATATTACTTAATCAATTGCTTTCATTTGGCAGAGACTGACATGTAGTTTTGGTTTTTTTTTAGGATAGTGATGCTATATCTGCAATGAGAGCTGGGAAGTTCAGTTACTCCAAGCCAAATAAATATTGGGTCGAAAGTTCTCATAAACGGGTGATGGTTTATTACCGTATTTAACATGTGTTTTGTTATGAGCTGAATCAATCTTGCATTGCTGGTTCATTGTCTTGGATTATCCCTCATGTCTATCATAATACACGAGTGAGAACTCTCAAATAAGCAGTATGGTGATAGTTTTTTGTGGAGAACTCTTGGTAGTTTTTTTGTTGTGTTTTTCGTAGTTATTGATGGTATTACATCTGGTTTGATTAGAGAGAGTACAGTTCATCTACCGTTCTAGTTTAGAAAACTGTTGTATGTGTTTTGGGGTCACTTTGTCGATTATCTATGTAAATCTCTTTCTTATTGACTCTGTTCTTATGGTGATTTTGCAGTACATTCCTCGCACTGAGGATCATGTTCTTGGAATTGTGGTGGATTATAAAGCAGATGTAAGTCTTTTGCAATCATTTTTTGTGTACATTCTTGTATCCCTATCAACCAATTTATTAAATTTAGTCCCCAGATGCGTTTACAAAACTATTTCTGTCAACGTTATCTGCTGAGTGGTCTGTTAATGAACTCAGAAGAAAGCTGACTTATTAATTCTCAGCTGTAGTTTAAGCTTCTTGATTCACACATGAGCTAAGATTATTCATCATTGTAGTACTGAATTGTTTCTATGACTCGTCACGTTATTGCAGAATTTTTGGGTGGACATAAAAGGACCTCAATTAGCGCTTTTGCCAGGTCTTGCATTCGAAGGAGCAACACGAAGAAGTATTCCCAAGTTTGAGGTTACCTCTTTTGAATTCTCATTTAGGATATGACATTCCTAAGATTTGATTGTTACCTTAATGTTAAAAAATCCTTGTGTACTCAACAGGTGGGTACTCTGCTTTATCTTCGGGTAGTTAAGACAAACATAGGAATGAATCCCGAGCTGTCTGGTACCGATGGTAAGTCAAAAGCTTAGGAGACTAAACAATGCTGCTTTTCTTTTTCCTTTGTAGTAATACTGTAGGTGCTTTCAAAACTAACTGTTTCTTGTTTCTATGTAACTAGCAAGTGGCAAAGCTTCACTATTTGGACCCTTAAAAGATGGTTTCATGTTTGAAACTTCAACTGGTCTTTCAAGAATGTAAGACATACTTCCTCATAAACAGTATGACCTGCATCTCTTCACTCAAACAGTTTTGACATTCTAATTTCTTACAGGTTGTTGAGTTCACCAACGTGCCCAGTCCTCGAAGCTCTTGGAAAGAAACTCTCATTCGAGATAGCCACTGGCTTAAACGGCAGAGTGTGGGTAAACGCTACTGCTCCACGTTCAGTGATTATCGTGGCCAACGCGATAATGAACTCAGAAACCTTAAGCGCGACCCAGCAGAGAATCATGGTTGAGAAGTTGCTTGCAAAAATTTCAGACTAATATGTTGACAATAAGAACGTTTACTGTTATGTAACTGAACCTATACTCTTTCAGCAGATATTATTGAATTAGACTATCAATGTGTTCTTTGACCAAAAAAAAAAAAAAAAGACTATCAATGTGTTCAACTGTTTCACCTTATATATTGTTCATTGCAAAATGCTCACTATTAATATCTTCTCCTGGATTCCTTCACTCTTCAAACTCAAAGAGTAAGTATACAGTTCCAATACTCCAAACTTGTGAGGAGCAAACGGTGGTGTTGATGGCATTGATGAGTTTTAACTTTCACAAATACATTTTATAGTCAGTCTAGGCTTAACAGTGTTGTCTAATAACTAATAAGTAGTATACAACAATGAGCCAACAAACTAGTGAGGCAAACACTTATAGGCTATGATACATTACATTTGAGATAGAGTGGGAGGCTCATATCTGCAAACACTATCATATATGTTTCCATTTATCAACTTCTCAGCCAATCTCTGATTCTTAACCATAGCTAGCTGCAAAAAAAAAAAAGAATAGAAAGGTTTTAATCAAAAGTTTCAATAGCAAATCTTTAGAGCTAAAACTTGAGGTTTCAAACCTTGAGAGCCTCGCATTTAAATTGAGCATTGAAGTTGGTGTGAAGAGCTCTTCCCATACCTTCCAAGACAACCTGCAAAATCATCAAACGTCAAACAATGAACAAAACTTATCTCTTTTGAAGATTTTCTCAAGAGAAGATGTTTTTTGTGTATATACAAGATCAGCATCTTTGGCAGCAGCTGCAAGCTCGGAGCTGACTTGTCTGAGGTCGATACAAGGACTCCCGCATCCATTTTCAACAACCATCAATGGTGCTGAAGTTGAATCTTTCTTTGAACCATCCCCTGGATTCACCATCGCATCTACAAGCAAGCCTCCCATTTCCGCAGCTTTCCTCAGGATATCACAGTGCTTCAAGAGTAAAGACAGAACAATAGAGTTAGTTTCATGATTGTTATAACCACTGCAAAGAGTTCAAAGTTAAACCAGCAATACCTTAGCAGCACCGGCAACTATATCAGGGAGTTCCATAGCGGTAACATCATTGAGAGCAGGAAGAGAGTTTGCCACCAGAACAACCTGGAGAAGCATAGTAACAATTTGTGTAGTGTTTCCTTAACTAGTTTCAGAAAGAGGAAGGGCTATGGAGAGATATGTACTTCAGTTCCACGACGTAGAAACTCTCTGGCAAGAGGAAGCATCCCAAGAATCACATCTGCTCCTGAGTTATCAACAAAGAGTAACGCTCTTTTATGTCGATGAGGCTGTTTACCTTCAGATCCGAGCATCCTTTCTTTAAAAGCATCAAAATCATCTACCCTCCATGGTCTCTGCATCTTGTTGCGACTCATTCTATATATTTCAATAATGGTTCCTTTGTGATAAAGATCCACACAAGCTCGAGATCCCCAGTCAAATATGTTTGCAGCTAAAACACCTTCAATAAGTGTAAGCAACCTCGCCTCCTGAAAAAAATCCAGTAAGTTTAACAACAAATCATTAGGAAGGTTAAAGATCACAGACCTCGCTCATCGAATCAAGCTCCTCAAGTAAATCAGGTAAAACAGCAAGTGATGCCTCGTTCTCCCTATCAAATTCAAAGAGAGGGCATAAGATAAACTCCAAGTAGTAAAGAGATGGTAGGACTATGTTTTGTTACCTTTGCTTGATGCTTCTATAGGCATCAACAAACTGGAACTCCCTTAAGCATTCTTCCCTAAGCTCCAAGAGATTTGCTAGCCCCAGCTTTCCATATGCAGCTGGCTCTTCCATTAATCTACAACCAAAATAAATTGTCAAGCACACAAAAAAAATCACGAATTTTATTGTTGCAGTAGGATGAACCAGACCTTGCCAAATGAGCAGAGAAGGCACGAGCAAAAGCATCACCACGCCTTTTCGCATCCTCAGTTCCACCTTCACTTGCAACAGCCTATAACCATATCCATAGAATAATAGTGAAGCATGAGTTACGGTCCATAGATAAGATTTACTAAGTGATAACTTTTAACACTTACCGTATCAACGAGGTCTGGCAAATGCTCAGACAAAACTTTGAGCCAGTACCTACACACCGAAGCAAGACATGCAATCTAAGAAACAGTGGTATCATCAAATAGTATCTAATGTTTTGGAAGATCAGCATGACGTATTACTCACTCTCTTTCACCTTGGTCTGATAGGTCAATCGTGTTAGGCTCATACCTGGAGTAAAACAAATCGATTTAACACAAACAAGAACGTGAATCCTACAGAACCATGACACATATGCACTCAGGGACACGCCACTTACATTTTGGGATCGGCCAGCAATGGGAACACCTCTAGTGTGGGCACAAGATGAAGAACACCAACGTTTAAAGCACTAGCGTCAGATCTTAGAGCACTACCTCTGGATGAGGGAACGTCAAAGCCTCCAAGCCCAGTTGTTTTAGATGGAGTCATCGGTACAGGTGCGGTTATTTCAGTTCCTCTACGCACAAACTTCTCCATCCATGAAATCTGAAAGGAAACAGGAAAGGCCCTTTAAGAATCCAAAACTTCTCCAGACCGGAGTCAAGATACAGAACACTTATAACTAGTTGAAGTGATGTCTCCTTGTAGATACAGAAAGCTTGTAACTAGTTGAAGTGATGTCTTTTTATAATTACAGAACTCTTATAACTAGTTGAAGTGATGTCTATTTATAATTAGCCAAAATAAAGTTGGAAAACGGAAAGAGCACCTGATTCCATCTCGTATTTAAAGCTGAATGGACAATACTTATGATTTTCATTTCAACCTTTGATATATACAGAAAATAGAGAAATATATATGTATAACTGTGACAAAAGATTAGAACAATAGTATGCATGTCATATCTGATCAGAGAGATCAATGGAACAATGAATCTCTCTAAGTAATAGAACATCAACGACGTTGGTTAATATGGTGGAGCACTTATGATTCTTAATCTTGCTTTTTATTATTCTTTATGTCACATAAAAAGATACTTCGAACCAATAAGAAAAAAACAGCATACTTTTCAACGAATGATATCCATACAAGCATATAAGCATATGTTATCCACTAGAACAATCTGAGACTTTGGTAGAAAGAAAGTTAAACTGGTTACCTTCTCGTTCAGATCACCAAGTGGTGGTCCATGGATGTTTCCTCCAGTATATGGTGCACCCATTGGGAACCTCTCAACCAACTGATGTGACATTAAATCATCCAATCCATGCTTCTCATAGCTCATGAACGCACCCATAGCACCAAGAAAACCTTCATGCCTCAAGAACATAGCTTGCATATCTCCTTTCGACCTAGTGTGATCAAACAACATATTAAACAGCTGAGTGGTGAAAGTAGAGTAAGCATATCATGTCTAGGGTTCAAGCTTACCAGAAATGTACAGCAAATGAGATTGTGTCCATGGTATATGCATGTCCCCTTATGAAGAATCCTCCAAAAAATATTCTCTTCAACCCAAAGCGAAGGGCGTTTAAGTATGATATCTACATAGCAACATACAAGTCAGAAACTCAAATTATTCATCCAAATGGCATCACCATGATTAGGAATAATACAGTGCGACACATTTAGGCTTATCTTGCTCAAGAACGTAGGACACACGACCACATACCTGTCCAATATTGTATGAAATCATCCGCAGAAGAGACAAGGAAATGTCTTCAGGTCTGTAATCTTCCAGTTCCTTATTTTCAGAGATCGCCTTGCCAAAACTAGAAGCTATTGTTGAAGCAGAGAGCCCAATCTGTTGGATTGATTAATGAGAATCACTACAACTGCCAGTGATAAAGCAGCAACATCCTTCAATGAATAAGATTCGATGAAAAGTAGACTCATTCATACCTTGGAGTAATCCATGCCACCATAAATATCACCAACAAGCATGTCAATGGTACTATTGTCACCCTTTTGACTGAGTTCTAGCAATTCATCAAAACTAAAACAGAAGAAAACATCGTTAAGTATAGGAAAGACGAATATAAAGAAGTACTGCAAAATCAGATCCATTTACCTCTTGCATTTTGTTAGAAGTCTTCCTAAGCCCCAATAGGTACCACCACCAACATTAGTCCCACTTACACGTTCAAATTTTCCCTCCCCATCAACCTATACATTGAAAAGCCCTGTGTGAAAATCTATAGTTTCATGCAATTTTCTGACCTCACAAGTCACAACAGTTTCTAGAAGAAGTAGCAAGGTAAACAAATACCTTGATTATGCTAACACCAGATCCAACGTTAACAAGAAGATATGGATACAAGTCATTAGGATCTATCTGTACAAATTCTTTCTCACCCTCCATGTGTGTGAAGGCTTCATGTCGAATAGCCTGCAGAATCAAATGTAAAGATGAGGAAAAACTTCAATAAACAAACCAGCAAGCAGCCACCAATAATCAAAGCCTGTCTTAACGTTTCTGTTTTGTAAGTTGCTAGTAACAAAGGCACAGCTACATATGCAGCCACAACGTAAACAGAATAAAGAAAGGTATTACTTACCTTGAGCAAAAAATTAGCTCCAGAAACAAGGCAATGCATTTCATCTTCTTTCTCAATACTAACCCCCAGACGTTCCTTGAACAAGTCTGCAAATTTAAAAGCTCCACCACCTGTGACCTGTAACATACATTTACGGATAACTCATATGTTTAAAGCAATTTTTCAAGTAATCTCAAAGACAAATCGGAAAATCATATGACATGAATATACAAGGCACATGAACTATTGCAAAAGATATCATTATGAGCAATTTAAAACATTTTCTGGTTTCTCAAGTGACAGAAGGAGCTAGCTAACATAAAGACAAAAACAAGCAGGTCATGAAAATGCCATTACCTTGATAACACCAGTCCCCAAAGGCAAGGTCTTCGAACTCCAAGGATAAGGATCTATTCATTGATTCAAATAAGAATTGGTTGAGAAGAAGGCATTCTTGAAATCATATCACTCTACAATGAAGGTACTACCTCGGCGATGAAGCTGCTTTGAATGAATGAAGTCCAAGCACTCATTTATCTTGTGAGTCTCAAACTTAACAAAATGAAGTCTCCCACCAAGAACAGGATAGCTTCTCAAGTTCCCATTGGTTAAACCCAACCTCTCCTTGATAGTCTTCTTCCTCTTATCACCATCATTTGAGTAGTCCTCGTGCCGTGAGAAATACAGCAACTTTATCAAAGAACCTGCAAAAGGGTTTTACATGTTTTCAAACCCAAGACTGGTAATGGAAGAAGAAGGGAACCAAAACCTCCAATATCAAGTGCCAAATGAGAGATATCATCAGACTGATTAGGCAAGAGAATGGTGGGGTCTCTCTCCTCGAAGTTCCCTTGAATCTCAGCTTTGCTTAGATCAAGCTGTGGCCTAGAGCCTGATCTGCGGATTGAAGTGCCAGGAGCAGAAGAAGACATATCTCTCTCACTAGATTTGGCTTCAGCTTCAAGAATTGGATCATGCTCATCATCTCCTCGACCAGCCATTCCTTTTGATTTATTTATATAAATAAATATAAAAAAAAACACAGCCAGAAAGATCGGATCACTAACAACAACACCACTTAAAGTAAAAGCCTACCTGCAAAGTTCAATTAGAAACAAACTTTCCCAAACAAGGTAGAAACCACAGAACACAGCTCACCTGCTGTCCGTATCCAGAATTTAGACAGGACACGAACTGAGAAGACTTTCAAAGTCTTTAAACTCAATAAAATCTTGACTTTAATTGTTACATTATCTTGTATATAAATAAAAAATAATTTATTATTTAAATGTTTGTTTATGTTATTATTGTTAGTTTCTTTCAGATTATTTTGTTAGGCAAATCTCTCAAATAATCATTTTTTGAAGTTTTTGTACTAAATGACCTTCAAAAATAAAAATAACCAAACTAAACTTTTTTTATTTTTTTTAAATTAATATTTTTTATTTTTTTTAATTTTAAACTCCGTCCCAAAATCCCATCCCATAACTCTAAACCTAAAATCTAAATTAGTTAAGCCAAGGGGTATAAATATAAATTTACACCCTTTAATAAATGTTATTTTGGTCATTTTTAAAAAAAAAATTATTTTGATGACAAAAATTTTTTTTAGGTCTATATTAAGGTATTCCTCTATTTTGTATCCATCAAAAGATTATATAAAAAAAGTATTTCATCCAATTCAATCCTTTCAATCTAGGTTTGATCAGAAATTTGCTGTATAAAAATTACAGTAAACAGAATATATTTATTTAGAAAAGAAAATATAGCATTTTTAAATTAAAATAACACACTCTGGAATAAAATTTAGGGTTACTTCTATTTAATTTAAAAAAAAAACAAAAGAGATTGGAGATGTTCTTTATTTTATACTTTGAAAATGTGAAACTCAGTTTTTTAAGACATATTTAAAAATAAAAGTTCTTTTCAAACTACTATTACATTTAAAATATAAATAAATATATAACTAAATAAAATACATTATTTTAATAACAAAATTATAATTCTAGTAAATATCTTTCCGCTTCAAAAAATGCATATTAGAGTTTTCACATATGTTAATTAAATATCCCTAAAATATATTAATTTCAATAATAAGTATAATTGTTTTTTCATAAATCTAAACCAATAAAATTTAATAAGTGCAATTATTTTTTATTTTTTTATAATTAATAATAAGTATTTGATAAGAATGCATTGAAACATGAAAAAAATGTATTTTTTGATTTTTTTTAAACATGTATCTTTTGTAACGGAGTATATTATAAATTATAAATATAAATATGTTGTTTAAAATAAATAAAATAATAAGTTGATAATATATATGAACTTATACTTTTAAAACAATTAATTAATAAATATATTACTAAAAATCTAAATTTGTATTACATAATGCTTCTAAAAATATATTGTTACCTATTTATCATTATCTTGACCAATCAAGGCCTCAAGCTGATTTCAAAGATTCACAAGCAACAAATTGGATTCTTCCTAATTAGGTCCAACAAAGAACTTACGTAGCATCCACGCCTTTTTAAGAAGTGTCGGCGGATTAAGAAACCTTTTAAAAACCCTAACATGATAAAATGATAAAAAAGCTCTTCTTCTTTGACAAACTTAGGTTTGAGTATGTTCTCTTGTGGGGAACCACTTTCTTGGACTTGTGTGATTGAGTTATTGCTTATAAAGTTACTGGTAGGCTAATTGGTGAAACTGTGTTCTCTTGTTCAGATATGGTTCCAAAGATTACTGCTCGTAAGAATGATGATTCTGACTACCAACTCATTGAAGTCGAGTCTAAGACTGCTTTAGCAGCGGCCAGGACCAGTCCTTGGATAGATTCTTCAACGTTGAAGCTTCGCTATCGAATAGGAAGAGGTCCCTTTGGTGATGTTTGGTTAGCTACTCATCATCAGTCAACAAAGGACTATGAAGTGGCCATTAAAATGCTTCATCCCATCAA
>CAJHQP010003162.1:0-72001 GCA_905132765.1 Moricandia arvensis | reverse complement strand
ACATTTTTATTCTTTAAGTATATAAATATTTGAAAAAAGAAACAGTTTTAGAGTATCTCAATGTCTACACATCTTCCTTCCCCTTTATATAAACAAACTTCACAGACCCCAAAATACATCAAACCCTTTCTACACCACATTCTCACTCGGAGCCCACACTTATCTTTTCCAAATATATAGAGAGAGAAACTTCCTCCGTATCTCTCTCTCTCTCCGGCGATGGTTGTTGCTATGGACCAACGCACCAATGTGAACGAAGAGTTTGATCCGAGCGCACAACCTCCGTTTAAGATGGGAGATATAAGGGCGGCGATTCCTAAGCATTGTTGGGTGAAGAGTCCTTTGAGATCAATGAGCTACGTCGCTAGAGACATTTGGGCCGTCGCGGCTCTGGCCATCGCCGCCGTGTATTTTGATAGCTGGTTCCTCTGGCCTCTCTATTGGGTCGCACAAGGAACCCTTTTCTGGGCCATCTTCGTCCTCGGCCACGACTGGTAATGTTTCTTCCCTTTTTTGCATTGCCTCGGTTAAGACACGTTCGATGAATATTTTGACACTTACTTCAAGATTTGGTTCTTTTCATGTTACTTTCTATTTTCAAGATCTAAGTTTTTTTTTGTTTTAGATTTTTTTTTTCCGCCACCACCAGTCATCGGTCGTACGACTCGTAAACAAAACCACATCTTTATTTGCTATGATTATTACTGATTCCGCATTATATGGATCTTAATTAAAGTGTACTAATATCAAGGAATTATTGTATTTTTCTTAAACCAGAAAGGTAATATATTGTTTCTTTTTCATCCAATCTATTTCAATATTTAGACATGCGACCCGTCATATACCGAATATGTTACAAGCGTTTGAATTAAAACAAAACAAACATGGAAAGTTTAAATAATAGTGCAGTAAATGATAAATTTGTTTAAAATGAATAATGATGTGAAATTGAATTGAATAATGGCAGTGGACACGGGAGTTTCTCAGACATTCCTCTGCTGAATAGTGTGGTTGGCCATATTCTTCATTCCTTCATTCTCGTTCCTTACCATGGTTGGTAAGTCAAACATTGTTATTATTTTTATGTTAATTATTACTTGTTTTCGTATTTGTTACACTTTCATTTGTTATTCTTCGTGCATGTTAGCAAACTGTAATCTGATAACTGAAAATCTATTAATTGTTTGTTCTTTGTTTTTGGCTAGAGGCAATTTTATAATTAAACAATGCTTGTAATATGTGAGGTAGCTTTTCTTATATTCCGGTCGCAAAACATCAAATCTTCTTCTTTTTCTGTTTTTTTTGGTTGAAAAAACATCAAAGTTTTAGCAATCAAAGAAAGAATCAAAACTTATTAAATGCTATGGGCCTATTTATGGTCATTAGTGTTTTGAATTTAGTTTATTTATTATTTATAGCTAGATATTAATTTATAAACTATATTAAAACAGTTATTAAAGGCCAAGTGTTTTAGGGTATTTTAAGAATTTATTCATGAGCTTTTTCATTGAAAAACTTTTTTTTTTGGAAAAAAACAATCCTTTTCTCTTTTATTCTCTTCTTTTTTGGGAAGACTCTTTAAAGATGGTCTTATGTGTTACCATTAGAATTTTTTTGGTAAATGTAATCATCTTCAAATATCTTTGAAAATAGACTTACATCCATTATTTTCAGGCGACATTGTTGTCACTTATTCCTGACAATAACATAAGTTATTACTTTTCATAGAAATTAAATATGTATTTTCATATAAATTAAATATTTTTTACTTATAAAAAGAGTGGGATCGTTAGAATCTGCCATGAAAGCGACACTATATAGACAAATTCATTTATATGAAAATACATATTTAAGAAAATAATTTGGGGCTGCAGGAGAATAAGCCATCGGACACACCACCAGAACCATGGCCATGTTGAAAACGACGAGTCTTGGGTTCCGGTAACCTTTCCCTCCTTAATAATTTCTGTTTGTCTTTTTCAAAATATTAATATGTTTTCCAAATTTCGTTAATTCAGTGTTCTTAAGATTCTATATGTTTATGGAGTAATTTATACCACTTTGAGGCCAGAACGAACACTTGTCAGATCTGTTTTTTTTTAGCTTTAGTAACAGTTTGCTAGTGACACATTTAATCGGTAATTATTGTAGCGATTTATAGTAGTAACATTTTTGCAAAATAAAAAGTACCACTAATATAATGGTATGTGACAATGGACCACCTAGATCATCTCCAATGAATCATTTTTTTTCTTTAAAATAGAATAGTTATGTAATAGAGTTTGGTTAACTCCAATTTTACTATTTAAAATGAAAAATAGAGTGATGAATAAAAAATAAATGAATACTCTATTTATCAAGTAATTCTTTTTTTTTTAATTTTATTATAGACTGAACAATTAAGTAAGGTTGAAGCGCTTTGTTACTCCAACATATATTTATAATGAAGTTTGGAATACTCTAATATTCGAATCTTTATTCTCTTCAAAATGCATCTACTTTTTTTTTATTAATTATCTCTCTGTTTTCTGGAAAGTAATTATAAAATAAAGCATTTTTAAATTTAATATTTATTTAATTTTTTTATTAAATTGTGTAAAAGGAAAATTACCATTACAAAATAGAGAGAATATTATTTTCTTTCTCAATTTTGGCGTTTCCGTAATAGTTTGTCTGCATCTCAAAACTAACCAAAAAAAAATTAATAAAAGCTTATAAACACAAGCATGCAATGGATCAATACAGAATATACAATTACATTTTTGAAGTACTTTTAACCTTGATTACTAAAATTCATTTTAATTGTTCCTTTTAGTTACCAGAAAAGTTATACAAGAATTTACCACATAGTACTCGGATGCTCAGATACACTGTCCCTCTTCTCATGCTCGCTTACCCGATCTATCTGGTATTTTTCCTTTCAATTCCTAAACTTTTCTTACAATTCATTTTAGATTGTGTATTAAACTACTATAAAATGATTTTTGTTTGGGTTAACTGCAGTGGTACAGAAGTCCTGGAAAAGAAGGGTCACATTTTAACCCATACAGTGGTTTATTTGCTCCAAGCGAGAGTAAGCTTATTGCAACTTCAACTACTTGCTGGTCGATAATGTTGGCTACTCTTATCTATCTTTCCTTCCTCGTTGGTCCACTCACAGTTCTCAAAGTATACGGTGTTCCTTACATTGTAAGTTTCATAGTATATCGCAATGTATAGATTTATTATTATCAATATATATATATAATTTGTATTTGACAAAAAAATTTGAATTTTCAGATCTTTGTGATGTGGTTGGACGCTGTCACTTACTTGCATCATCATGGTCATGATGAGAAGTTGCCTTGGTACAGAGGCAAGGTAATAAAATTAACTATTACGAGTATTTGACAAAAATAATGATTGGTATTTGACTAATCTTAGTACTTGATGTTTTGTGTGTAATAATAGGAATGGAGTTACTTACGTGGAGGATTAACAACTATTGATAGAGATTATGGAATCTTCAACAACATTCATCACGACATTGGAACTCATGTGATCCATCATCTTTTCCCACAAATCCCTCACTATCACTTGGTCGATGCTGTGAGTCATCTAAATCATTTGCTTAAAGGGTAATTAGTTACTAACTTATGGATTTTAATTAATGGTATGTGACAGACGAAAGCAGCTAAACATGTGTTGGGAAGGTATTACAGAGAACCAAAGACGTCAGGAGCAATACCGATCCACTTGGTGGAGAGTTTGGTAGCAAGTATAAAGAAGGATCATTACGTCAGTGACACTGGTGACGTTGTCTTCTACGAGACTGATCCAGATCTCTACGTTTATGCTTCTGTCAAATCGAAAATCAATTAACCTTTCTTCCCCCTTTTTTTTGTTTTAGGAATAAACCAGTCTCTTTTTTTTTACTCATTTATTGTTGTTTTAAGTTAAAATGTACTCGTGAAACTCTTTCTAGTTATTAATCCATTTACAATGAAAACATAAGGTTCAGAAAAAACAATTTTTAGTTACCATAATTAGTGAAGGATGTTTTAATGTTTTTTTGTTTGGACAAACAAAAAGAGTCCTGTTAAAGTAGACAAAACGCACGGGTAATAGGTCCCATAGACCATGAGCAATGAGGGTGTTGAAATTCCCATTCAACTGTTGAATAACGCGTAGTGAGAATGTTGAATTTTAATGTTTATCGATGTGTATTCAATATGCGTTGGAAAGTTTCAGCTGTTGAAACTTTTTTTTCTGGTCCCAGATAGCCACATGTCATGACGTGAGTCTATTGTACTAATTAAATAATGTCTGTGAGTCTAGTGTACTAATTAAATAATATATTTTTATTTTGTGTTTAAAATTTTTTAATAGTATGTGTTTGTATTGTGTGTATTTAAAGTTTTTTAATTTTAATTGTTTTAATAATAATAAGTTTCGTATTTTTGAAAATCAAACTTGCTTAGTGCACACTCTGTACTGGCTGTACACGAGCTAGTGTACACTTGCTAGTGTACACTCTGTACTGACTATACACTGCTAGTGTACACTCAGTGTACACTCGCTAGTGTACATTCGTTATTTATATGTTATTTTAATTTTAATTTAATTATTAATATGTAATTATTATATTGTAAGAAAAATAAATAGTGTGAATTAAAAGTTGTGGGGTAGAGTGTTGAATTTTTTATAACAAACCATTGTAGAGGTTTAAATTGAAGTGACTGTTAAATAATTGAGTTGGAAGAAAGAGAAGATGATGTGAAATGTAAAAAGAGAAAAATGAGGGTGTTGAAAAGGGGAAGGGTGTTGAAACCATTGTTGATGGTCTGACAACAACGAATTGCAGAGTCGTCCTCTTTTTAAGTAGTGTGCAAATACTTTACGGCCCAAATTTGTTAAAACCTTTCTAAATGCGCATGCCTGCGAGCGCGAGATATCTGTTGCCGCCAACTCCAATAGAACTTTGAAACATTAAATTTGGTAGCCTTATTTTTAATGGGACTCTAGATTAATATTATTCCACCAAATTTAATATTAAGTGAATAGTTTCGTCTAATGTTGTTGTATTTAATTTTATAAAAGATTGCTTCATAAAAATGTTTTACTTTTTATTTTATGAGACTTATTTCCTAAAACATTGTCAAAATTATTTTTGCAAAAATTTTATGTTGTAACAAATGTTTAGTTATATTTTACGAAAGTTTGTTCTGTAAAAAATTGTTGATTAGAATGACTGTTTTTTCACTAAGTCCTTTTGAAGGAAAGTAACCAAACAATTTTTGTTTGCATTCCATTACATTTTTTAAAAGAGGTCTATGAAGCTTAGTTTGATGTATCATCAACTGAAATGAATGCAAAATCACTTTCTCAAGATTTTCTCGCTCGGTTACATAGACAAAACAGTTTACTATGTTAAAGTGATTTTAGCCATTGATATGCTATGACTAATTTTGACCCCAACAGTTAGAACTGCAATGGAGTGGATCAGCCAATTAAATAGGTTGAAGTACTATTGCAAGGAAGGTCCATTAAGATTTGACCCAAACCCTTTGCACATTGTGGCTTCTCGATGATATTTATAGATCGAAATTGTGAGCATCATCTACTTGTATTTAGCCGCATGGTTATCATCTGTGGAAGGAGTATTTTCGTAGGAGTCCATGACGCTTCTACGGATTGGTACATCTTTAGTTATGGTATCTACCACCTCAAAATTCTTAGAGAAGACTTTCTTCCAAGTAGGCAATCTCTACCAATTACTTGGCCACTACTGCCTCATGCATCTATGTGTATGTTTCCGTGTCCTTGTCATCATTGCCGACGTGTAACTTTGCACGATCAGTATTCGTGGCTTCAACATCTATGGTATGCTCTCCATTTCCTGCATGATTTTAGAGAGTCATGTTTCCAATCCTAAAGGGGGATCTAGGGTTTTCTTAAGTCGAATACAAGGTCAGAACCTTCATCTAGTTCTCCTAATTCCGGTCAAGGTAGAGCTTTCTCTTCGGAGGACCACATTGGCTATTTCAAGCTGAGTTAGTCTTTGAACACTTATTCCACTTGTTTGGAATATTTTTCCATCTAATCTTTTAGGATTTGTATCTAGATTGCTAGATTGCATGTGGGGGTATTGTTGCTTTCCCTAGCTGAGTTCATCTCTGCAACTTACTTCTCGGGTTGTTCTTTCAAGTCAGCATGTGTCGTGATGGCCATATTTTATCACCTTTGCTTCCAGTTACCAAAATGTAGTCGTGGTTATTCTCTTCTTTCTAGAGTCCAAACTGGTTGGATAAATAAAAAATGGTTTTTGGTGAAATTATGGAAACAAGAAGCAAAAGATTAAGAAGATAAAAATTATTTTTTTATTCTTTAATCAAGAATACAACATTTGAAACATAAAACTCTAGTTCTATCTGTCCCTTTTTTAAGTCTAAATGAATACAATAGTCTCTTTTCTTAGGATTATAAACTTGTTTTTGTTGTAAACTACTAGCTCAGGTACATGTTTTCATATGTTTGTATTTATGTATTATTGTATGTATTTATTTGGTGAGAAAAGAGAGATGATGGAGAGAAACGTTAGAAAGAAAGCTGAAAGTTAATCTTCTATTATCATTCTCATTCTCAAACTACATATGACTATTTATAGTAATAAGATATACATAAAATAATAGGATTAATCGGTGGGGGAGTAGTCATCAAACTACGTGATAGAGTGGTAATGAGCCACATGCCTTTAGACTATGTGGATTGATGATCATATTACAACACTCCCCCTTGATCATCCATCATTGTATTACGTACTGCCTCGTTAAAACCTTAGTCATGGAAAAACCCCTTTAGGAGAAAAACCATGATAAAGGAAAAAGAGTACATTGACGTAATCTCTTCCTTAGAGTAATGGACATAGTTTCTTTCTCTTCACAGGTCATGCAAATGCCTCATTCCAATACCGTAGACGTGTTTTCGGAATGTTGTAGTGGGGAGAGCTTTTGTGAACAAGTCAGCTGGATTGTCGCACGACCGTATATACTCGATGTCCACTTCTTTATTTTTCTCGAGCTCCCGTATGTACGAGAAAAATCTTGGAGGGATATGTTTTATCCTGTCGCTCTTAATATAACCTTCTTTGAGTTGAGCGACACACGCCGAATTGTCTTCAAATACTTTCGTCGGCTCTTTCTGGTCAGCTATTCCACTTGCTTCTTGTATGTGGTGACTCATTGACCTAAGCCACACACATTCTCGACATGCTTCGTGAAGCACAATAGTCTCTGCATGATTCGATGAAGTTGCAACCAAAGTTTGTTTTTGGGAACGCCAAGAGATCGCGGTTCCACCAATTGTAAAAACATAGCCAGTTTGTGATCGAGCTTTATGAGGATCTGATAAGTATCATGCATCTGCAAAACCAACCATACCAAACTCGGGTTTTCTAATATAAATTAATCCAAGGTCAACTGTACCTTGGAGGTAACGGAATATATGCTTGATTCCATTCCAATGTCTACGAGTAGGAGAAGAACTAGATCTTGCAAGTAGGTTAGTTGCAAAAGCAATATCCGGTCTTGTATAATTTGCAAGATATAGAAGTCCACTGATAGCGCTCATATAAGGTACTTCAGGCCCGAGTACCTCCTCGCTATCTTCACAGGGTCTGAAAGGATCTTTTTCTACATCGAGAGATCTATTTACCATTAGAGTACTCAAAGGAGTCGCTTTGTCCATATAAAAGCTTTTCAATAGTCTTTTTGTATAATTTGATTGATGCACAAATATTCCTTCTCGGAGATGCTCAATCTGGAGCCCAAGACAAAACTTTGTCTTGCCGAGATCTTTCATTTCGAACTCTTCTTTCATATGATTTCGTGCATCATCAACCTCCTTTTGAGTTCCAATCATATTCAGGTCATCTACATATACAACAATGATCGCAAAGCCAGATGACGATTTGTTAATAAAAACGCATGGACATATCACATTGTTCACATATCCTTTTCTCAATAGATATTCACTTAAGCGATTGTACCACATGCGTCCGGATTGCTTTAGTCCGTAAAGTTATCGCTGTAACTTGACCGAACAAATATCCCTAGATTCTGCTTTCAATGCTTTTGGCATTTCCAATCCTTCAGGGAGTTTCATGTATATATCACTATCCAATGATCCATACAAATATGCAGTCACAACGTCCATAAGATGCATTTCAAGATTTTTCGATGCCGCTAGGCTCATTAAAAATCTAAACGTAATTGCATCCATTACCGGGGAATAAGTTTCTTCAAAATCAATTCCCGGTCTCTGAGAAAAACTTTGGGCAACTAATCGGGCTTTATATCGTGTTACTTCATTTTTCTCATTTACTTTTCTCACGAATACCCTCGTATACCCAACATGATTTATATTCTCAGGCGTTATGACTATAGGTCCAAAGATACTTCTTTTATTTAGGGAGAGTAACTTAGTTTGTATGGCCTTCTTCCACTCCTCCCAATCATGTCTTTTCATACATTCCAGTATGGACCTTGGATCTGGATCATCACTTTCGTGATCTATTTCTTTGGACACAGAAAAGAAGAATATTCCATCAACATCTTTTATCTTATTTCTGATCCATAATTTTTCATCTCGGGCGTAGTTGATGGAAATCTCATACTTTTTTGTTCCCTCCTCGTTATCTGGATCTTTATCTTTATTTGGTTCTTCATGAACCTTTTCGTATATGCCTTCTTTCAGACATTTCTCAGTATCAGGTTCTTCTGGAATCTTTCCACTTTGCTCAACCAATTTCTTTTTCTTTCGGGGATTTTTATCTTTAGAACCCGCTGGTCTCCCCCTCTTTAACTGAACCCTAGGTTCATTCATTGTGTTTCCATCAGTTTGTCTTTCAGGAACAACAACTCTTGATGGAACATTTTCAACGGGTATATATGACTTCGTCACCCTTCTCGTATCTGTGAACGCATCTAGTAACTGGTTTGTCAAATTATGCAAATGCACAATTTTCTGAACTTCCAGCTCTCTTTGATTCGTTGGGGGATCAAGGTGTAAAACGAATGTGTAAACCAAGTAATCTCTTTAGGAATTTCTCTAATTCCTCCCCCTAACGCTGGAAATTCTTCCTCATTAAAATGACAATCGGCAAATCGTGCCGTAAACATATCACCAGTTACTGGTTCAAGATATCTTATTATACTTAGTGACGTATAACCCACATATATTCTCAATCTCCTTTGTGGGCCCATTTTTGTTCTTTGTGGTGGAGCTATCGGAACATAGACTGCACACCCAAAGACACGGAGATGAGATACATCTGGTTCCTGCCCAGATGACAACTGTGATGGGGAGTACTTATTATCTGCACTCGGTCTTAGCTGAATCAATGCAGCCGCATGCAAAATAGCATGACCCCATACCGAAATTGGGAGCTTTGTTCTCAATATCAACAGTCTTGCAATCAACTGCAACCGTTTTATCAATGACTCGGCCATGCCATTTTGTGTATAAACATGGGGAACTGGATGCTCCACATCAATCCCCACTGACATACAATAATCATTGAAGGGTTGCGATGTAAACTCACCAGCATTATCAAGCCTTACTTTCTTTATGGCATATTCTGAGAACTGCGTTCTCAACTTTATTATTTAGGCAATGAACTTTGTGAAAGCCGTATTTCTTGTCGTCAAAAGACAGACATTTGACCATCTACTAGATGCGTCAATCAGTACCATGAAATACTTAAACGGCCCGCACGGTGGGTGGATCGGCCCACATATATCACCATGTATTCTTTCTAAAAACAATGGTGATTCATTGCCAATCTTTGCTGGTGATGGCCGAGTTATAAGTTTTCCTTGAGAACATGCATTACATATAAACTCGCCCGTTTGCAAAATTCTCTCGTTTTTCAACGGATGGCCATTTGAATTTTGCACTATCTTTCTCATCATGACTGAACTAGGATGTCCTAGACTCTCATGCCAAATTTTAAATGTATTAGTAAACTTCATGTTTACTGTGGCATAGGACTCAGTCATTTTTATTTTCGTACAATATAGTTCAGAGGATAACATTCTTAACTCTTCCAGTATATGTTTCCTCTCAGACTTAATGCAAAGATATTCAATGCCATCTTTCCTCATAGTTTCAATATGATATCCATTTCTTCGGATTTCCTTAAAACTTAATAAGTTTCTATGAGACTCGGGGGAGTATAATGCATCATTTATTTCAAATCTCGTCCCCCTTGGCATTGAAAAACTGACTTTTCCAGATCCTTTGATAATCTTTGCACTACCAGATATTGTACTACGCTTCCAGCGTAATCTTTTATTTTGAGACTAGAGAAATATTTCTTATCTTTAATTATCGTGTGCGTTGACGCACTATCTGCCAAACACATATCTCCATCCATAGTCTCAAAGTCTGGCATTTTCTGAATTTATTCATAAACATATATTATTAAACATGAAACATAACATATATTTCTTACAACAAAAGATATTGATAATATAATACAGTAAACTTATATCACATCGATTTTACATTACTCATCGATTCTTTCTGAATCAACCAGAAAGTCTGATACGTCAAGATGAGTATCATCATTTAAACCGTGAAAGGATGGCCCGGGTTCATCAAAGATGAAGTTTATTTCACTTCCTTTCTCTTTCGCTTTTTGGGATTCTCTATACAGATCGGCTAAGTGTTTTGACGTACGACAACCACGTACCCAATGACCTTTCATACCGCATCTGTAGCAAACCTTTTCTGTTTGCCTTTTATCATCCCGACCCCTTTCGTTTTTGTGGAATTCCTTATTATTTCTTTCATCATACAGACGAAATCTTCTTCCTCGTCCTCTTCCACGACCATGATAATGATTTCAACCACGTCCACGTCCTCGTCCTCTCCAATTATCATAACTGGATGATGCAACATTCGTTTCAGGGAATGGAGCAGATCCAGTGGGACGAGCCTGATGGTTTAAAGTCACAAGATGATTATTCTGCTCCGCTACAAGGAGGACTTGCATCAACTCCGAGTAACGAGTATACCCATTCGCCCGGTATTGTTGTTGTAGGACTACATTTCCAGGATGGAACGTGGAGAGAGTTTTCTCGATCATATCATAATCACTTATTTTCTCTCCATACAACATCATCCTAGATGTAATTCCGAACATCGCAGAATTATACTCACTTACATTTTTGTAGTCATGAAACCGGAGATGGATCCACTCGTGTTTAGCTTTCGGTAAGATCACATATTTTTGGTGATCGAACCTCTCTTTTAAAGATTGCCAGAGGTCCGCAGGATCCTCTTTCGTAATATATTCATCTTTTAAACCATCATGTATGTGGTGTCGTAAAAATATCAATGGCTTTAGCCTTTTTCTCATCTGACACCGTTTTTGAACTATCGATGGTTTCCAAAAGCATGTTTCCTCTCAGGTGCATCTTTGCACCCACTGCCCAAGTCATATAATTATTTCCCGTAATATCAAGGGCATTTATTTCGAGCTTTGTCAAATTCGACATGATAACTCGTTAGTATAACCTCAGTTGGTATAAGAGCCTCGTGCTGATAACGTGTTGTAAACTACTAGCTCAGGTACATGTTTTCATATGTTTGTATTTATGTATTATTGTATGTATTTGTTTGGTGAGAAAAGAGAGATGATGGAGAGAAACGTTAGAAAGAAAGCTGAAAGTTAATCTTATATTATCATTCTCGTTCTCAAACTACATATGACTATTTATAGTAATAAGATATACATAAAATAATAGGATTAATCTGTGGGGAAATAGTCATCAAACTACGTGATAGAATGGTAATGAGCCACATGCCTTTAGACTACGTGGATTGATGATCATATTACAACAGTTTATATCTGAGATAGTAGGCATATTAATTATATTCAGGGTAAATTCAACTATTTTTTGAAATATGAGAAGATTCTCAAAAATTTCTTTTAACTCAAAAGTAAAAAGGAACTTTTTGACTTGCAAACCAGAAACAAGAGATAGACGTCCTACTTTTAATCTCAAAGATTGCCCATGCATTGATCTATGTCTAACAATGTGTACACATTAATGGCTTTAAATAATTATTTATATTGGAAAATTGATTAAAATGGTTTTAAAAAGTCAATGAAATTATTAATTTCCTAAATAAAATATATTAATATACAAATTAGCGTTATGTGAATATTCACTTGGTAATAACAATAATCAATTATAAGTCTAAGCTCAATGTGATGATTTTTTTTTGCAATATTAATCTTATTAAAGTTAATAATTTTTAATCATAAATATATCCTTAGAAAGTTTTTTGCATTGTAACCTAAAGCTTTACAATTGTCTCTTCTTAAACAATTTACAGTTATAAGAAATCTTACAGGAAAATAAAAGTCCATAACAAATATTCAAAGCTAGATTAGATTATGATTGTGATTTCTTTTATAATTATATTCTTGTGGTTTGACTTTCCTTATCGAGGTATCAATTAAGTTGGTGCTTGTTAAAGAAAGTGAAGACTAATAGTCTGAGTCAAAAACATATCATCTCCAGTATAGTATATAATCAAAGCATGATCCATATATTTAAAGAATATTTCAAATATTACGTATATATATATATATATATATATAAGGTTTTAAACCATTCACATTCGTAAGAAAAACTAAAACAAGTAAACAAAAAGATCAGCATGATATCAATAAGCAAATGTGATTTTTTGGCGTTCTTGTGTTTGGCGATTCTCTTGACCCTAAGTAAGCAATATAAGTTGATTATTTTCATTATGTTTGATATTATATTATATTCCATTCAGAACATCTTATATAGTTTTCGGTTAAAGTATATACATTTGTTTTTGTTAGATGAGAAGTCTTTGAGATATTGAATTGTACACTAACAAAAAAATCATGTCCTTCCGCCTCAGATCCTGCGGAAGCTCAAGATAGGAGCAAGCTAATTCCTATAGGTCCTTGCGCACAGATTCCGAACTGCAGTCAGACTTGCAATAATTCAGGCTTTACTAAAGGCGGAATATGCATGAAATGGTATCCTAATTCTATTAAGGATACATGTGCGTGTTTTGTAAACCCTTCAAATCTGAACTAGATATATCTCAAATATCTATTTTAAATAGATATTGATTACAAATATTTTAAGCAAATAAAAAGTGCATTTCAATTTTAATTCTATTCAATGTGGACTATTATACTATCTTATTCTGCATAAATAAATTGTATTCAAGTTTGCAATCATAAATTTTCAATTTATATAACAATAAATTCAAGAGATGAGTTATCTAGTTCACACAACTAACATGAGCCACGTACGTATCGTATTCTTTTGGTTGTTCGATTCAAAAAAAATATATGAAATTTATTTATTAACAGTATAAAAATTTAAATGAAATTTATATGTGGATTAATATTTAATAATAAACTATAGTTGTCAATAAAAAATGATGGTAATTCTATTCAATTTATCAAAAAATAATAATTATCTAAACATATTGATTCTCCTTTATTTTTTGCTCTTAACCTTTCCAGCATTTGTGTGTTATCCTATTTAGTATAGAAAAACATTCTTATTCTTAATATTTTTATAATTACAAATCAAACCTTTGATTCCTTGTATAATAAGGTCAATTTTTAAATTTGGGGCAGTGTCAATGTCTAATTCATGATATGATTTGGCTTATTTCAGAATTTGAGGAAAAGTATATTTTCTGTAATGTTCTTTTTATTTTTTCTAATGTGCTAAGTTTATTTTGGATTTGAACCAATCAATTCTAGTACTAAAATTATACTTGACAGCTAATCTTCCACTCTCAATATTTTTAACTAAATTTTTTGAAAGAAGTCGAACTATGTATATTATTTTAACACATACCTTGTATCAAAAATGAAAAGAACTGTCATAGGGAGAAAATTACATATGCACATACTTTCTCATTGTTCATTTAAATCCATAAATACTTTCGGTTGGTAGATTACTTATAATCTTATAATTGGTTATTGACTAAAAATCCTTTTAATTTATGACAGTCGGCTTCTATGCTCTTAATCATCACTGTATTTAAGCATCTACACCTCAAATGAAAAATCCAAAATCTTTCCAATTTTACCCCTATCTCCCTACACTCCCTTGATATGTAGCTGTATCAGGAGCCTCTGGTACCATCTGATTTCCTCGACCAGGGCAAGCAACGTGTGGTAATCGAGGAGGCTTGATGTGTTAGAAATTTCCATTTAATTTTTTTTAAACACCCTTTTGGATCTACAATTCGACTGATCCCCTAAAATAATGAACAAAACAATTTCTTTTTAGACATTGTGTCTATTTCCTCTTTTATTCTTAAGTTATTGTCATCAAAATACAGTGAAAACAATGATTCTTAATATTAGCTAGGGTTTATCTTTCTCGGAGAAAGTTGGAGAAAACTGTTCCGCTAGAATTTTTAGTTTTATTTCATTATGGGAAATATATATATTTTATTAGCTGTTACAAACAAAAAACCAAAAATTATAACGGTTAATAAATTGTAAAATGGTTATATACATAATCTATTAGTTGATATATTTTTATAAACATGATTTATTAGTTACTATGTGAGTTATTATCTGATACATATTTTGCTAGTTAATAGTACGATTTACAATTAAAGAATTAGTATTCACTAGTATGAATCTTATAAATTCTTATAGCATGAAATAAATAATTAGAATTTGGTAATAAAACATGTAGTTGTACATAATTTGTTATATGTTACAAAGTTAAACGTTAATATATACTGAGTATTTTAATATATAATTTAAACAGATATTCAAGTTGAACCTGCAATTTTCTAAGCCGAGCACAAACTAAAAATTTTAAGTTTAAATCTCTAGCCATGTTACATTGTCATGTAAGTGTAACCATTATGTTTTAAAATATCTATATAGTTATTTTAAATCGAAATGTGCGAATCAAACTCTAGTATAGTATTAAACAGAAACATTGTTTTAGAATTGATCTAAACGAAGTCCAAATCTAATATACTTAAAACAGAAACACTTTTAGCGGAGACTCAGTGGCTCTGGCGTTTCTCTTCAGTGAGATGGATGATCTGGTGTTATGTACGGCTCCGTGGCATCGAGTTATGATGAGTGGTGGTCAGTATCGGACCAAAGATTATTTTAGACATGGGTCAAATTTAAATGGGTTTAATTTCTAAATGAAAAGTATTAAAAATTGGGTGGATCTCTGGTTTAGGGATGTAAGCCAAAGTGAAAACACCACAAGAGCTTGCGAATTCTATTGTATGATTCTTAACAAACCAAATTTATATATTTTAAGGTATATCAGCTGACCCCACTTCTATACAAGTGGATCCGTCTCTTGTGGTGGTGAACACTAGTCGTCTTTAGTCTAAGGTTGATGGAGGTGGCTCAAGTTTCTTTCACGAAGAGGGAGATACAAGAGTATATATAGTTATGTATGGCAAAATAATGGTTTGGTTCAAGGAAAAAATAATATACAACCAAACCAACATTTCATGAATTGGGTCGTTACAGTTTCTTTCAGCTGCCCAGTGTGGTCCTTTTATGATCAAGTATACTCTGATTCATCAAACTGAAAGAGATGATTCTCATTAAAGAATCTATTAAATGAACCTACAACAATTTATTTTGTCTGCTTTTTTCTATGGGTTTAACGCCAAGACCTCTTTATTTTTAGTCATTTAATAGTGTTTGAATGAAATTTCTTAGTTAAAAAAATCAAGTTTTTTAGTTTTTTAGTATTAGATGAGATTGAAAATGGTTTAACAAAAATATAGTAAATTCTTATTTCACTTAAAATCATCTAAAAACTTAATAAAAATCAATGATGTTGAGCTACGTGGAATTTCATGGTACTGTCATAAGTGGAATATGTTAGATACAACTTTAATAAATTGTTCGGTTTAGTGAAATAACCAAATTGTATCTAACCGAACAATTTCACTTTCAAACTTAGTTGAACTTTTGAAATGTTTCTATCCCATGGTATGGTCATAAGCTGCACTAACAACATGTCGGCTTGAGAACTTGCTCACATCCACAGCACAAAAACTTTATCTGTGTGGCTTGTGAGTGTATATCCCACAAAAACAAATTTTTGGAGCTGCTTGCTGCAATCAGAATCTATTGTCGTGGGTTATGGCTAGATAAAGTATATTCCCAACGGCACCGTGTAAGCTTTTGATTAGAGACCCACTATTGGTGTCCCACATTATCGGTCTTGCCCACCGGTGAACAGATACTACGAGAGTTGTACTGAAAGAGTATCAAATCACAGCCACCTTCGTGAGCATGGATACGGTGGACACATGTTGACGAAATGTTTGACTCAACAAAGTCATCGGTTCCATCAACGTGATGCTTGGCAAGATTCTCCAAACTTATTGGCCCAAGCTTAGCTAGCATTTCTTCATAGAGAGCATTTGCCTCTTTAATACGTTCTGTATCATGCATCTTCTGAAACATCCACCGATCAATTAACATTTTGTTCTCAGACTCTTCTTTTTACGCTCTATCTGTCATCTCCTCCAGCCGTGATCGGACTAAAGTCTTCGAAGGATCGTTGTGTGATACAACCAAAATCGTGTTTAAAGCAATGTATAACAAAAATCTTAATAAAACGATTGCTTTGTTTTATTGATCTTTCTTAACTTTTTTCTTTCTTTTCTTATAAGATCATCTTACACTTAGATCTCTTTATATATGTAATAGGGATCCTTATCTTTAACCTATTACATAATTATCTAGGAAATCTTATCTTTATCCTATACATAATATAATTAGTTATTCAAGTTTACTTTATGAATAACTTGCTTTCCAAGTAATCTCTTTGAAGCTTATCCAACATTCTCTCTCTTAAGCTTCATGACATCTTTGCTTAAGTTGAGAACTCGAATTTGCTCCCTCATTTCTTGAAACTTGATCTTCGCCAATGCCTTTGTTAGTATATTAGCTTTCTGCTCCGTTCCAGGTTCGTGTTCCACATCAATCTTGTTTCCTTCAACACACTCTCTGATGAAATGAAAACGTTTTTCAATGTGCTTGCTTCGACGATGAAAAACTGGATTCTTAGCTAAAGCTATGGCTGATTTATTATCAACACGGATCACTGTCTTCTTTGCTTCCTTTCCTGTGATCTCACTCAATAGATCTTGCAGCCAAATAGCTTGCTTAGCAGCTTCTGTTGCTGCCATGAATTCAGCTTCACAAGAGGATAAAGCCACGGTGTCTTGCTTTTGTGAACACCAAGTGATTGGCGTGTCACCAAGGCAAAATAGATGTCCAGTTGTACATCTTCCATCATCTGGATCGGTGTTGTGACTACTATCACTGTATCCAATGAGTTTCTGAGATCCACCGTGTTTGAATACTAAACCAAAGCCGCAAGTACCTCTTAAGTACCTTATCACTTGCTTCAATGCATCTCCATGTGATTTTCTTGGAGCTTGCATATACCTACTAAGAACACCTACTGAGAACGCCATGTCTGGTCTTGAGTGCATCAGATATCGAAGACATCCGATTCTTCTTCTATACAATGTTGCATCGATTTCAGCTTCATCATGAGCCTTAGAAAGCTGTCGACCAAACTCCATCGGCACATATGTTGCATTACAATCATCCATGTTAGCTTCTTTCAATATGTGAAGTGCATATGCTTCTTGCTTCATTGAGATACAGTGTGCCCCTTGATGTACTTCCAAACCGAGATAGTAGGTCAAAAGACCTAAGTCAGACATCTCAAACTGTTGTGCCATTGCAGTCTTAAACTTCTTTATTGCAGTGACCACGTTTCCGGTTATGAAGAGATCATCAACATAAATGGCTACAATGAGTAGTTCATTACTTTCTTCCTTGCGATACACTGAACTCTCCTTTGTGCACTTCTTAAACTTCAACTTCTTAAGAATTTGATCAAGCTTTGTATTCCAGGCTCTTGGAGCTTGCTTTAAGCCATACAAGGCCTTTGAAAGTTTGAAAACCTTATGTTCTTCTCCCTCTTTTTCAAACCCTTCAGACTGAGAAACATAGACCTCTTCATTAAGCTCTCCATGCAAGAAAGTTGTCTTGACGTCTAGGTGATGTATTTCCCATCCATTTGTTGCAGCTCCGATTAGAAGTCTTATAGTCTCCAATCTAGCTACTGGTGCAAAAACTTTGTCATAGTCAATTCCATGCTCTTGAACGTATCTTTTTGCCACAAATCTTGCTTTAAACTTGTTAATTGATCCATCTGCATTCCTTTTTATTTTAAAAACCCCACTTGAGACCTATGGCTTTAGATCCTGAAGGCTTTTCAACAAGTTCCCAAGTGTTGTTTTTATTTATGGAATCAATTTCATACTCGCAAGCTTTCACCCAACGGTTGTTACCTTTAGCTTCCATAAAGTTCACCGGTTCATCATTGATAGAGAGCAGTAGTAATTCGCATTCAACCTCGGATAATAGAATGTAATCTTCAAGGTAGCTCGGCTTGTGAACTTGACGAGTTGAACGCCTTGTTGCTTCGTGTGTTACACCAGTTGCTTCGTGTGTTACACCCGTTGCTTCGTGTGTTACACCAGTTGCTTCGTGTGTTACACCCGGTTTCGAGTCATCTTCATGAGTTTCTTCACTTTCTTCTTCTTCATCCTGTTGAATATCAGCAACATACGGTCCACTACCTTCATCGTGGATTGATCCCCATGTCATGTGAAACGTACCACGGTTCTGACTGTTTTGAAACTGATATGTCCAAGTCTTGCATGCCATCTCCACGGTTCTTCTTTGATCTTTGAGAGTAGAATTGCAGGGTGTCCGATTATAAGTGGGAATTTGTAAAGTCTATTTGCAGATTGCAAAACTTTTATCAGTAACCTTCCAATCGGATCTCTCAACGTCAGGTAGTTATCTTTCATTCTTACATCACAACCTTGCTCAGTAGCTTGACCTAAACTTAGTATATTGCTCCTTAGCTCGGGAATGTAATAGATTTCCGTAAGTAGCTTCTGTTCGCCAGTTCTTCCTTCAAATAAGATCGAACCTTTGCCATTGATCTTAACACATGAACCATCTCCAAACTTAACTTTTCCCTTTATGTTTTCATTGAGCTCAGAGAAGTAAGATCTCTCTCCGGTCATATGATTTGATGCACCATTATCTAGATACCACATTCCTTCTTCTTTCTTACTCGACTCTAGTGTCTTCGGTAGCACCTTTTCTTCATTCAAAAATACGGTCTCATGGAGATAAAGAGAAACGTCTGCAGTCACTGTTTTATTCATCTCCTGATCATCTTTATTTTCAGGACATACAGAGGCAAAGTGCCCTTTCTTTTGACAGTTGAAGCATACAATCTGAGAGTAATCCTTCTTCTCTTTGTTTCTCTCATGTGTGGCGCTTCTTCCTTGTCCTCTCCCTCTGTTTCCATGACCACGAACCCATCCTCTGCCTCTTCCTCTGTTGCTGTCATTATTTTGCTCGGAATTAGCGTAGAGGAGGTTACCAACTTGTTCATTACTCTCTTGTCCTCGCAAGCCTTGATTCAACCTACAATATCTTCATACTTTTTTCATTGAGGTCGAGTACTTGTTCAGGGTTGCTGTGATGTGAATGAATTTGTTGTTTGGTAAACACGAGAGAAACTTCTTTACAAGTTTCGGTTCTTCCATTGTGTGACCTAACGCGGCTGTTTTTGCTGCAAACTCTGATAGCTTTCCGGAGAATGAGTCTACGGATTCAGTTTCTTTCATTCTTATCCAATCGAACTCAATCATTAGTGTCTGTAGTCGTGCTTCTTTAACACAGTCAGCACCAAGGTTCATAGATTTCAAAGCTTCCCACATCTCTTTAGGAGACTCAAGATCACCTATTTGCAGGATCAGATTCTCAGGAATTGATTGGAACAAAAGAACAGTTGCCATGTCGTTCTTCTTTTGTTCTTTTGATCCTGGATCAATCGATTCCCAAGCTTCATTAACCCTTAATAGAGCTTTCATCCGCATAGACCATACTGCATAGTTTGAAGTGGTTAACATAGGACAAACGACTTTGGAGGGTATCGTATTCTTCTTCATCGTTGGCTTTGCTTCATCCATGACTTCGTATCACAAAACCTGGCTCTGATACCAAATAAAGTCTTCGAAGGATTTTTGTGTGATACAACCAAAATCGTGTGTAAAGCAATGTATAACAAAAATCTTAATAAAACGATTGCTTTGTTTTAATGATCTTTCTTAACATTCTTTTTTCTTTTCTTATAAGATCATCTTACACTTAGATCTCTTTATATAGGTAATAGGGGTCCTTATCTTTAACCTATTACATAATTATCTAGGAAATGTTATCTTTATCCTAAACATAATATAATTAGTTATTCAAGTTTACTTTATAAATCACTTGATTTCCAAGTAATCTCTTTGAAGCTTATCCAACACGGACTTGCTTGTACTCAGCAATAAGTTATCCAGCGTCTTGGTATTTTCCTATATCTCTTCTTGTAATCGTGTGTGCTCTCCCTACAATGCAACTCTAGTCCTAAGAAAGTGCACACAACTAAATTAGTTCCTTACAGTCACTCAAAGTTTAACCATTGTTACCTTGTATGGGATAAGTCCTTCTCCAAGTCATTAATCAACAACTTCTTGTCTTGCAAAGAAGCCTTTGAAGTTCTGGATTCAGCTACTTTAGTCACGAGTTTTTCAAACATTGGAGCTGTTTGTTTCATCATTTGTCATCTCCATCTAGAAGATATTACTAAGAATGTTTGTTTGTCCATCCAGATGGATCATCTAAATGAGTAATCTAAATGGACTTATGTTTGTTTATTTTATCTCCATCTCCATCTAGATGAATTTAGTACACAAATTATTCATATACCCTTGTTTAGATTTGTATATATATATATTTATTTTTTTTACTATATTAATTTTTATTAATTACTCAAATATAATTATTTGAAAATATGATTTAGGCGGGAAATAAAATTTTGTGATTTAGTGGAAAGCTACATATTCACAATTTTGGCAAAGAAACGTGTTTTGCGATTTTGGCGGGAAAACGCATTTTTGCGGTTTTGGCAGAAAAACGAGTTTTAACGATTTTGGGGGAAAATTTGTTTTCGATGTTTTTGCGGAAAATGTGTTATTCCGTTTTTGGCGGGAAAATACGTTTTGTGGTTTTGGCATGAAATTCGTTTTCTTAGTTTGAAAATGTGGTTTTGTCATTTTTTGTGAGTGACAAAATGATATTAGATTTAAGCTTATAATTTGTGAATTATATAAGAGGTATAATAGACTTTATACCATTTTGATATAACCATCTCCATCCAGATTGTCCTAATTGATTAAGCTGGATGGACTTTGAAATTAAGCCTAAAATTTTAAAGTCATCTAGATGAACCATCTAGATGAGTTGTACTTTTAGTGTCTAAGCAAACAAAACTCTCATCTCCATCTGGATTACTCATCTGAATGGTGAAACAAACGAGCCCATTGTGATTAAGCTTTGTAACATTGCTTAAGCTCTACTTCTAGTTTTTTCCGTCTTTTCCATCCATTCTGAACCCTACATACAAACATACTAGGTTTCATACCAGTTTCACACACTCACCAATTCATTTCTATATTTTACTCTCTAATAACATTTATATTGGGAAAGGGGTTTATTTCAACATGAACTTTATGGGTCATGCGTATTTCTTCCCGAACTTTGAAGTAGTGCGTATTCCATACTGAATTAAACAAAAACTCAAAAATACTATATGAACTTTACACATTGTGCCTTTTCATTCACAAACTTTATAGTAGTGCATATTTACCAAACTTACAAAAATTTAAAATATTATATGAACTCTAAAAGTCATGCTTCTATATATATTAACTGTCAAAGGTGTCAGTAATCCGTTAATTTATCAAAACGACGTCATTTTGGATAAATTCTGTAAAATTAAATTTTAAAAATACTATAAACTCTGAAAATTATGCTTATATATATTACCGTCAAAGGTGTTAGTCATCTGTTAATTTATCAAAATGCATCATTTTGGATAATTTCTGTAAAATAAAAAATTAAATTTTGGAAATTCGAACTCTCACATTGGTGGACAAGTATAAAGTAAATATTTGAATTAATAATAAATAATTAAAACTTATAAAATAATAATTTTTAAAGTTAAATTTAAAACATAAATAACTATAGATTTATTTGATAAAACTAAAACAAAAAAAATTGATAACATTATTTGATTAAACTGAAACTTATATATAAGTTAATGTTTACACAATCAATACGAAAAAGTTATTTTGGTCTAGAACTTAATATGTTCTTACTTGTCCACATCAGTGTGAGAGTTCAGACCTTCTAAATATTAATTTTACATTTTACAGATTGTAACTAAAATGACATTGTCTCATAAGTTAATGGATGACTTACACCTTTGAAAGTCAATATATATGTATATATATATATATATATATATATATAAGCACAATTTTGAGAGTTCATTTAGTATTTTTAATTTTACATAATTTATCCAAAATGACGTCATTAGATATGATTAACGGATGACTAACAATTTTGATGGTTTATATATATATAAGCACGATTTTGAGAGTTCATGTAGTATTTTTTAATTTTGTTTAGTTTAGTATGAAATATGCACTACTATAAAGTTCGAGAATGGAAATGCACAACACATAAAATGCATGTAGTATTTTTGAATTTTGTTTAGTTCAGTATGGAGTACGTACTATTATAATGTTCGGAAAGAAATAGACAATTTTTCCCATTTATATTCAAACCTACTTCAACCCATTTTTATTTCTCTTGAGACTGTTATTTTATTTTGGGAAAAAATAACATTCCTCTATTTTTACTCAGAATATAAAGAAATAGACATTAACACAATGCAAATCATCTAATGCTTAACTTTCTTTGTATTCAGAGACATTAAACATAGTATGATTGGCATGAAGAATTTTGTGTTGCGTAATAATGATATGGTTGTAGATCAACCATTGGTCTAATCCTCGCAAGGATAAGGATGGTTGATGTCGGAGATCCACAGGTCGATGCATAGCATCCGTGAGATGTGAGTTGCGGACTAAGTGAAGCATTCATACAGAACACTTCAAATCACTGTCGATGATTGAGAGTTCTTTTTTTTTTCTGAAACACGATTTAAAAAACCCCACTTTAAAAGACCGCAGATAAACATGACCTTAGTGAAAACACTGCACAAAAGCTGCTGCAAAATGTTTGCTCTCAAGTACAAGACAGTCGAGGGGAACAAAAATCTCAGGAGAGTTATTCAAAAAGATAACAAAGGAAGGCATAAAGAGAGATCTTAAATCTCAATTTTTATTACAATTTTCATGTAGACACAACCTTCTTCACCACTTTGGTAACCTCTTCCGGGGGCTTCTCTGCTGGTATGTTCACCAGATTCCCCTTCTTAGCGTAGTAGTCAATTACCTGTAGCAACAACAACAACAAATCAAAATTCCAATACTCCTCTCAAGTTCAAACACTTTTTAAGGGAACATACCGGTTGCGTCTGCTTGTGGAATGCATCCAGCCTTGACCTGAGAACATCCGCATTGTCATCTTTACGTTGAATTAATGGCTCTCCAGTGACCTAAACAACAGAGAGAGAGAGAGAGAGATCACTTATGTTGCAGCAATTTGCTAATCAAACGTTAAGGGTTTTGATAAATGAGAAAGATTACATCATCGACTCCAGGAACTTTAGGAGGTGCGAATTTAGTGTGGTAGCTCCTTCCACTTGAAGGGTGAATCCACCTTCCAGTAATTCTTTCTTCAAGAACCGAATCATCGATTGCAAAATTAAGCACTTTGTCAATCTGAGCTCCCCTTCTATTAAGCATCTCATCAAGCTTTTTAAAAGAACGAAAAAAATTCAGAATCAGAACATATACGCTCATGAAAGAAAAATCAGACACCTTCTCAGCTTGTGTGACAGTCCTAGGGAACCCATCAAGAATGAAACCTTTCTGACATTTGGGTCTGTTCATTGCTTCATCCATGATTCCAACAACCAAGTCATCAGAAACAAGCTCTCCCTGGAACAAACAAACAGATATGATTCAATCAAAACTAACACAGAAAGTGATAGAAACAAAATGATGATTTTTTTGTTGTTACCTTGTCCATAGCTTCCTTTGCCTTAACACCAAGAGGGGACTTAGCAGCAACAGCAGCTCTAAGCATGTCACCGGTAGACAAATGGCACAAGCAGAACTCATCCTTTATGACCGGAGACTGTGTACCTTTTCCTGAACCAGGTGGACCTAACAATCCAACCATAACCCTCTCCGGTTAACTTCCTCACAAAAGCTACAAACATAATCATGATCTCTAGACCAGGAGAAGAAAAGAGCCTAGAGCCAAAAAAAAACTGTTCCTTTCTATTGAATAACACATGAAAAAATACAGACATGAAAGTACACTTATGTTCATTTTCCGACCAAGTTTGCAACTATGAGCGTCACTTTCAAGAATTTGTAATCATCATATGATCATTAGATACGAATTAAATTAATTAATGACAGTGGCAAAGCAATAAACGAGAATCAGACAACCTACTCATCTCTAAAAAAATTATTGTTTCCTAAGAACATCAAAATTCTTAGAGATCGAGACGAACAAGGAGATGATTAGAGTGGCAATTGAATTTACCGATGAAAACGAGACGTTTGTCAGGTTTAGAGGCACACTTCATGCGACGGAGGAGCTCAGACATGAGATCGACGGTCTGAATGTCTTCCATATCCACACTGCTTGTCGCCATGTTCGTCGTGTTGTGAGGAATTAGATTTGGTCTTGTACTCTTTGTCTGAAGTGCATGTAGATTCGATGCTTCCAATGGCCCAAAGCTGCGTTTATCCCACCACCTTTTTCTTAATAATCTTTTTATGATATCATCCTTCTATTTACATGAAATTACGACATCTGCCACTCCAACAACTTTAGGTTGGGAGACACCCAACTTTGAAAACGAGTCTTCTTCTTACTTCTCCAATCCCACATTTTCATCATTGCATAAGTTTTAAAAAATATATTATTTAATTTTTCTCTTTCACTGCTTTTCCCATTTTTTGGTTGACCACTCATTGTTTTTCCCATAATTCTAATTTTAAATAGAAATCAGTTTTTATAATAGAAAAACTGGACTCAATATCTATCAAAGAAACTATAACTAGAAACTTCTAATATTCCTATAATATATATTATATTACCGTTCTTAATTATATTTTTTTCTGTTAATTTATTTTTGGTATATAGAACTCTCTTATTCCTTAACTATTATCATCTACTTCATAGCCACATTCATTATCGTTAGTCTTTACATCAAAAAAGATCATCACTATGGCGACCACCATCCCCGCTACGAAAGAGTATCACCTCCTCTATATCCACGAATATTGCTTCTTCCACAACCACGGCCATTGTTTCCTCCATAGCCACCACCCTACAGTCACCACCACACATCTGCCATGACCACCACTACCAGATCCATAATCTTTTTTTTTGTAATTCCAAATTTATCTCTTGTAACCGCCACGAACTCCACTATATCTACCACTACTGATGCATTAACCACCACCGCCGCAAGATCATTTGTTGTCGCTTCCTCTAGACTAAACTTCATTACGGTGATGTGATGTCTATCAAGCTCTTCTCCGTCCATCTCTTCAATTACATCTCTCATAGATTTCTATGTTATTTCCTAGTTTTAGACATTTGTAATATAGTACCCGTAAATCATTTGACAATTTCATTAATTGTTTACTATATTCTTTATCATATTTCATTTTTCATTTATATTTTCATTTGTATACTTCTTAAAGTGGAATATTTATGCTTATATGATCATTTATGATGTTATGTTTATGATTTAAATATAAGATACATATGATCATTAAAAGCAGATTTAGATATCAACTAAATGAAGATATCTATTTCTAATATACAATTCTATTTGATAATGTTATTAATATGAGCTATACTAATTAGTCGACTCCAAAAAAGCTGTTATGTCCTTACAAAAGTGGTCGTCTCTCTTTTTCACAGTTTTGTTAATCATATTTACATGTACGACCAATAATTAACATAATAAAAATAGTAAGCGTAATTAATTATATATATAGTTAACTTTAATTACCTATTTATGTGACTATAGTCTTATATAGTTTTAAATAATAAACTACTATATAAACTAAGTATTGAATTCTCAAGATGTAGCGATTTATGAAAACATGGTTATTGTTAGGACTAGATCCTTATAAATGGAAAATGATAAGTTATATTTCAAAACATAAAGTTGTGTTGGTACTGTAGTATAAATCATATCAACTTTTTGTATTTTCGGAAGCTCGCTAAAGAGCATTCCCAAACAGAGTATAGTATCAACTGAATTCTTAAGACGTTTTGAAAACTCGCTCAGAAGCGTGCGCTGAAATCTTTTGTGTAGGCTTTTAGATTGTTTCACAAACTCACTTATGAAAACATTGCTGGAACAAATCGTTTTTAGAAACGTTTAAGATAGGTTCCAGAAAACGTTTTGTGGAAATTCTAGAGAGTATCACAAAACCGTTATAAAAAAAAGAACAAACGTTTCGCAGATATACTTGAAAGCAAATCACAAAAGTCGTTTTTATATTAAATAAAAACATCCATAAATCTTTTGAAAATTGTTTTATAAAACTTTTTCCGCTTCAATCCGATTCAAACTATATGCTAGAAAAAGTTGACGGGTTAAGATTTAGGAGAAGGAAAAATGAATTAAAATAAACAATTAAATATAAAGCGATAATAAGTAAATAGATGAAATGAAAGACGATATGAATATGTTTTGTAAACGAAATTAAGAAGTCAAGATATGATCTTTTTCCTTAACACTTTAAATTCGCTCTGTAAGTGCGACAAATCACAAGAGAATTAGATGTTTTAGAATTAAGCCATGATAGATCTTCATGTGGTATTCATGGTAAACAATTTCTACAAAATACGATGTTACGAAACACTCTCGAACTATACATTACATTTACGAATTGTCTGCTAGAGAAAATAGATCTAAGAAAAACGTACTCCCTCTGTTTCAAATTCAATGTCGCTGTAGAGTAAAATTTTTATTTCAAAATAAGTGTCGTTTTATGATTTTAATGCAAAATTTATTAATTTTATATGTTATTCTATTTTTGGTTGGTTGAAATGTGTTTAGGTTTATAGGTAATGATGTTTTTATTTTCGAAATATGTAAAACTAAATATTTTTTTAATTTGTGTGTAAAAATCTAAAACGGCAAATAAAACGAAACGAAATGAGCATATCATAAAAAGAGAAGCGATTTGTATATATAAGAAAAAGGGACGGAAATCTTTTATGCTCTTAGCTATTGTGCTCGAGTTGTTTCGAAAATTGTTCGACTCACGAAACGTGGAAGATGGGTGTAACAGCCCCGAGATTCTCAAAAAAAAAATTAAACTAATTTTTTGTTTAACATCGTGTAGTAGCAGAAGGCCACATCCTCATAGGCCTTGGCCGCGGCTCAGCCCACGGGAGAGTTAGCTCCTCTCTCCTTGAAACATTTTGAACAAAAACAAGAATGAGGATATATATATATACAAGCGAGAATTGGTTCTCCCAGCCGATGGAGATTTGTCAAGTTTAATACAAACAAATTTTCACACTGATTTTCATTTAAAGTGTCCCACTTCAAACCCTCATTTCTCATTGAATTCAACTTAGTTTTTGACACGTAAATATACCAGATTATGGTACTCGTAAAAATCAACGAGCTATTAATATGGCCATGAAGACCACTGGTTTCGCTCGAAAAGCCACTAGAAAATTCGAAAAAGTCAGCATGACAAAACTGTGTTCCAACAAATGTGACTTTGGCGCACCATTGCTTCTTGTTGTAGGCCCACTACTATTCGATCATGGGATGAAACATTAGAAAGCTTAATGTGAACCTTAGACACACTAGAAGACTTACACTGTTGGTATGGCAAGCAACGACCAACAAACCTCTGGCCAGAAAGGAACATTCCGCTCCACCGTAACCAATTTCGATCAGGAGAATCAGTTATCTGGTTGTTGATTCCAAAAATCGAAATCGTATCTATAGCTTTAAGGAATCCAACTCTCTGCTAGCTTCTAAAATGACCAGTGTGTGGTTCTCTACCTTTGATACAGTACTTTTGCCTTTTGCTTAGTCCCATCTCTACCTCTCGGTCCCCTTCATCCTACCACCGATCAGTGCGTTGACCTTCTCTGCTTAGTTCGGGTTCAGCTGCTTTAACTGGGCTAAATGCCTCCAAAACACTGCCCACCTAAAACGCACTGTAACATCTCTTATTTTCTTTGTTTTAAATAAGAAACCTTTCTCAAAAAGAAAAGAAGTGTTCACGAGCATGGCTTTCTAACCAACTCAGAGACTTTTTTTTTTTTTTGATCAAAACCAACTCAGAGACTATGGTCGAGGTTTGGGTGTAAAAGAGAGACAGGCAGAGCTGTGTGTCCGATTTTTCAGTTGTGAACAAACTACGAAGAAAAAAAAACTAAATGGAAACATAGAAACAAATGGAATCAGATTACATGAAACACAGAACTGACATGCGACTTCTTCAAAAAACAAAGCTCTAATTTTCCTTGCTCAAAACTCATTTTTGCGCTTCTCCCATTATGTTATTTGCTTCCTGCAAACACACCAAACAAAGACTTAGGAGAGTAGTTCTTAAAGTAAAACAAAACAACAGTTTTCACATCATGATACACTAAAAAAAGAAGAAGCAAGTTTCTCTCTCAACCATCAGATTCTGAACTTGTATATGACTGCAACAACCTCTAATTGAATTTCAAGTGCTTAAGACTCTTACATCAGATTTACTAAACATAAAGAGATTTCTTCTCGGTGAATCATCATTCACATACAACACATTTGAAACAAATCGAAGAAAAATGTGAGAACAAAAAAAAAAAAAAAAAAGAGAGAGAGAGAAAGAAAATACCTAAGTGGCGCCGACGATGATGTTGTTGATAGGAATAAAGATGAGCTTCACAAAGAAGCCGACGAATCCCATCACTACAAACCCTATCGCCGTACGGACAGCTACTTTTGTGAACTCTACAACGCAAAATCAAAAGCATCTCGCGTAGGTCAATTCAAAGATCCAACAGAATCAATAGATTTTTTTTAAAATTCAATATACCTTTGCGATCAGGCTTGTGGCAACGCTTAACGAGACGAATGCTATCCTTAGCGAAGTCTCTGAGGGGATCTACGACGGAATCAATGGCGTCCATGGCGATGATCTGAATCTCTTTTTGTGTGTTCTTCTTTATAGAAACGATGAAAGAAGCGGACGTCAGAGAGTTTTTGAAGACCAATCAGAAACCGAGGCACGATAACATGTGGAATTTAACTGCCATGTGGCCGTCACATAATTTATTGGACTGTTATTCATTTTAGGGCCCATATCCATTTTTTTCATCTTCTATCACATGAGTTCACTATAGATTACATTTTTCACTAAGACACATCAAATAAGTTGAATTCAGCCTACCTAACTAAGATGTGGTTATCACTCAGAGTTTTAATTCTAAATAGAGGGTCTAATTGGTGTAAATGTAGGGTTGTGGTTTTAAGCGTTACTAGATGATTTATACGACTAGTATAACAGTTAAAAATTGATTTTTTGCAGAATACTTATGACTGATTGACTAACATCAGTTTATTAATAAATTAATAATATTACATTTCATATAATTATAAAATATTAAAATCATATTAATATAGTATATATATAATATTTTTTATTTGTATTTATAAAATTATAGTATTAAATTATAAAAAAATATTTTTGGATATGTATATATATATATATATTAATTTCTCAAAGTTCTAGTAAATAATTTTAAAAAAATTTATAATAAAAATAGAATATAGTATTAAGTATTATATTTTCTAAAACTTTCAAATTTAATTAAATATTGTTATGTTAATATAATTTTTTTTGAACAAAAAATTATGTTTATTTACCCTCTTGCAACCGTCTGCCACCGCAAATGCTAGTTGGAGCCAATTTTTATTTTGCGAGGTTTGGAGCAGTTTGAAGCGATTTATAGCGTTTTTGTGATTGTTGCAAAATGACAAGCGGGTGGTAGTGTGGAAACCAGTCGGACACTTAATACTGCAAGTGCACGACAAATCTATAGTAAAGATCGGGATCAAATCCACAAGGATTAGTTACGCACTTCAAAGTTAAGTTCAGATTAAGTTAGAAGACATTAAATTATGGTTTTTTTCAAAAGTAGTTATAACTAAAAGCGATAATAAACTAAAATGATGTAAACTATGAAAGAAAAATGATAGGCATTGGGGAAATGCGCAGGAAATCAGATAGTGAATTTATACTACAATAAAGGGGGATATGAGAGTATATTAAGCTGTCCACGTCATCAGATTAATTTCACCAATAATAATCTCTCTTTTTGCTACTCTGTCATGGGCCTCACACAATATTTTGATACAATATTTTGATCGGGCTTGAAAACATAATTTTTGTTTGGTCTTCGTGGTCCATATTGCGGATCGGTTGGGTCGTTTGGGTTTGGATACTGGAGAATTAGGTCATCATTTTTGGGCTTGATGACTGAGATTGGCAAGTCTCTCGCCGAGTCTATCTCTTTGCCTCCTTGCCTCCTCTCTTCGTCTCTACATCGGTTTCGAAACCGATTCTCTTCACCACGTTCTGATCATCACGTTTACGATCAATCAAAACTTTTCTATGGCATTAATGGCCTCTGTTCATCTTCCTTGCCATCTATTTTGCTATAAAAATCAATCCCCTTTTTCCTTTTCTATTTTATTACGTAAACCTTCCGCAAGAGATATCCATGTATTCGAAAGGCAATTCTGCAGATTCCGGCGACTGCATGTCGAAGAAGAGGAACGAACGCGCCTCCGCGGTCAATCGGAAGACCATTTTGAAGACCGATGGTTCATCCACCCCGACGGAGTCGAAACGACACTGTACGGTCAAGTCTCTGTGTCCTCCTTGGTTTCAACCAAGCCTCACGGGAAGGCTGCTGTTTCTGATGATAGAGGTGCCGATGTCATGTTCTTTGCGGACGTCACACCGGGCCCACACGAAGCTGAGTTGCGGTTTCATCTCATTCATCATTGGGAGGCTCGGAACCCGCAATCAAAAACTTTGATTGGAGAGGAGATGCTCCTCATAGATGAGAAGGTGTTTCTATCCTTTTCTCCCTCTTTTATTTTCGTAGTTAATTGTTTCCGTTTTCAAAAGTTTTTTATTTGGTCGTACTCGGCATATTGATAACTTTCATTGTTGATTAGTTTAGTTTGTTGGTTAGTTTAGTTTGTGTTTAATTTGTGGTTTATGTTGATTATGTTTACTATTCCACCCGGTTAGTCTAGGTTTTGTTGGTTGGTTATAGTTTGTGTTTTAGCATATTCATAATAGGTTATCAAGGCCTTATTTGTAAAACAATATCATTCTGTCGATTACGTTTAGTGTATCTTCTTATTTGTTTTGAAAACAATACCATTATGTTGATTATGTTGTTTAGTTTGTTGGTTCTTGACATGCTGTCATCTCTATATGATTAACAGGGAACGGCGATTCAAGGGCTTATCCCATCAGGTCGGTTTGATGCTCTTCTCCCCTAATTGAAATCCAGTTCTGTTTACAAGCTCAGCAATTTTTTGGGGTCCAATAGCAAGAGCCATTTCTGAGTTGCGGATCATAACGCCACTGTGACGTTCACATGGAACTCTGTATTAACCCCTATTGAGCACTATCTGGTTCAAATTCCTGAAGATAGGTTCCGCTTCCATGGTTGTGATGAGTTCGAAGACAATTGCGACCAGAGAGGAGACCTTTATGGTAGGCCGTCTTCCATTATAAATATCAGTTGATTGTCTTTTTATATGGTTTGGTATTTAACAACTGACTTTTGTTTTCAGATTATGTTGGTCATATGAAGTTGGTGAGTGGGCAGACTATAGCAAACAGCCCCACACTTGATGAGGTCAACATTGTAGAGAAGCGACACGTCTTGGTTCATGTTCAGACACATGAGTAAGAATAGACTTGCTTAATACATACTCCATGTCTGTTATTAGTAACCTGTGTTCTTAATTTGGTGCAGCGGCCCAGTGATGAAGTTGTACATATGGGACAAGGCTGCAACAGATTTCTGTCAGAAGTTCAAGGCATATGGTAGCACTCCGAGTGTTCTCCTGGTTACGACAGTGAATCCAAAATGTATAGGAGGTTAGTAGTGCAATGACAAATATTATTGTCATATGATTTTGTTAATTTCATTTTTTGAATTGTTGGCTGTGATAGTGATTGTTGAGTGTAGATCCATTATACAATATTAGTTTATTACCGTTTACTATGTAATACTAAATTTGTGTATCATGCACAAGGACCCTTTCCCTCACTACCATGTCTTCCTCTCGTGTGTTTATGCATATAGATGTGCAGCCTACCAGGGACTATCTCAGCTGGTATGTCTTTGAATGGACAATACTTTGTGATTTATCTCCAGCTGTGGTATGATATTGACTTTTTCTAATCTTTTCAGGCTGAGTTCCAACTTAGACATTGCTAACAAGGTCAATGCAGATGTTGTCACCAAACCTGAGATTGTGACCATCAGTGAGTTATTTGCTTATATGAAGCAAGAATCTGCGAAGGTAAATGATTTACTATTAGTCAGATTCGTTTTAAGATGTTTGTGTTCTTACGGAATTCACTTTCACACTGTTGTAGGTTGCTTGGTTTGAATGTAAAGCAACCATAGATGATGTGCTCCATGGCTCAGCATGGTATTACATCTCATGCGGTGGGTGTAATACAAAGGCAACCAAAGGGGCAAACTCTCTGGGTGTGTACTAACAAGAGGTGTAAGAAAACGCAAGGCACGGGCGTTCCACAGTAAGTATTGTAAACATATATCATCTTTAGTCGCCAGCATCATATACAGATCTTTGTCCATGTTAGGTACATCACCAAGATATCAGTTTATGACAAAAGTGAGCAAGGTGTGTTTGTCATACTTGGAGATGCTGGTCATGAATTAACTGGTAGACATGCATCAGAACTAGTGGCGAAATCTTATGAGGTAATTACTATCAATCAATCCGTCAGCACAAAGTATGTATACTGAGACAAGTTTGATTGCGTTTAGAGTAATGAGAACGTGGGAATAATGATCTTGTGCCGGTTCCACGAGCCTTAATGGAGAAAATTGGAAAAACCCACAATTTCATTGTGAAGATCTCAGAGCATAATCTCACAGGTAAGAGTCAATCCATCATTGTCACTAAGGTGCTCCCATCAGAGCTACCACGTAATTCCATTGAGGATGCAGCAGCTGAGAAGGTTGGAGAGGAAAACAAGAGTGGCTAATAGTGCTTTATACTAACTGTTGCTTGCTTTTATGTTTTAAAGTTTTTCATAAGACTTTGCTTTTACTATGTTTATCATTTTGAAGCATGGATTGTTTTTAAGATTATCTATTGACTTTTGATTGCAATTATAATATGCGTTTTGGTTACATTTGAATCTTGGTACGTTCTTTAACAAACATACATAATATTTTTTTTAAAACGTTCATGAGATTTGGAAAGCATTAATGGAGAATATTTATTTACCATAAATAAGTTCTAAAGATTTTATGTAATAAAACCTATTTCATTCTCTTTTAAAGTATGATTTTCTTTCACAAAAAATCAAAACCACCGAAAGAAAACAAAGACAGACATCATACGAAGAGTGTTGTTTGTGCCATCCATCTCACATCACGTACGAGTTTTGAGGATCTTCTTATATGTAAGCGTAGTGTTCCTATAACTTTAGTTCTGTTTCTATGCTTTTCCCCCTCTTTTTGCAAGATGTATAATAATATCATTTTTATTTATAATATTTTACCTAGGAATTGCTAACTCGTCGGAATTACTAACCCAGCTCCAACGCAATCTATGGATACATGAGGTAAACACATCTTAATCTAAATGTTTGTGTGGTGGTAATATTCAGATTTTTTTTTTTAAAAAGTAGTGAAATAATATGACTCCTAATCGTAGTAGCTAAGATTATAATTGTATATTTTTAGGAAAAAAAGAATTTTCGATAATATCTCTCTCTATATATATATATATAGTTTATTATATAAATAGTTGGTTTGTTCGGTTGTTATATTCCAGTATAATCTATATTATAATGGGAGAGTTTACTCTCTCCCCTTCTGCCACGTGTCCATTTCGTAATGGGCTTTTCAAAAAAAAAAATTGGATGTTGACTATGAGATTCGAACCCTTCACCTCAATGTTTATTTGATTGACATAACCAACTAAGCTAAATGAGATTTTGTAAACTAGAAACTAAATTTTATATAATAATATTACAGTTTGGTCTTTTCTAAGGGTGTCTATGTCAATATTAAGTTGGTCCCACATATTTTTTTTAAATCGTATGTTGACATACTAAAATAGTCGAACCTTTCACTTCAGTGTTTATTTGATTGACATAACTAACTCAGGTACAAGAGATTTTTTTAAAATTGATGGCGGATTTTTTTACTTATTTTGAATGAGGCGTGGCGGTCGAGGCATTACAAGTGGTATTACAGCTGGTTAGCCATCTCGATTTTAACCCGATAGGCAACTTGAGACCTGTCGTGGGACACAACAAAGACGTTTTATTCTTTGAGAGGAGGTGAATGGAAACATCCCGAGCTGTGATATATATAAAAAGGCTTAAGAGAATTGATTTAGTTACATGTGTCACCAAAGTTGACTTACCTTTTCCGTCACACATCCGTTTAGAACTCCAGAGTTAAGCGTGCTTAGGTTTGTATAGTGAAATGATGAATGAGCTATCAGGAAGTGATTCATGATACCATGCGAATGAATCCAAAACACGAGGAAGGTCGGGTGGTGATTATATGGTAAGTAAACAATGATTTGGAGACTTTAGAAAAATTAACGAACCGATCGTTAGATGGAATGGGATCTACAGGTCGAGAGCGCGAATATGAGCAGCTCATTAACCGTGGACGGTCGGGACGTTATATTATTATTCCATGTCAACAAGCAAATTAAAGATTTCATCTCTACATATAAATTAGAAATTTTCATAAAGTAGTACGGAAAGTTTTAGGGATTAAACTTCCTGATTTTCAAACTATCTTATGTACATAACTTAATGTCGTAATCTTCCTGATTTTTATTTGGCTTTCTAATGAAAATTACACTTCACTTGAAGACATAACAAAACGGAATTGAACTCAATGGAAGTGATGACTCCAATATTGCAATACGAAAAAAACAAAGATTTAGACAAGATACGAACAACAAAATCTTATACACACGTAAAGCTTAAAAAAACGAATTCGCCCCGCGCTTGCGCGGGGGCTATATTTCTAGTTTATTTAAGTTTAGACAATATATCAAATAATACTGTGATTTGTTTTTTGTTCTTTTTTATTAGCCTGTTTTACATATTTGATGTCTCAAATTTAAAAACTTAATGAATCTAAAGCTGATGGGACTATGCTGTCTTCAATTTGTTTTATTTTTATCTATGTCTACAATTTGTCCATGTTGTATACACCTGACAGCATTTGGCCTAGAACATACAATATATAATGTGCATTATTTTCTGTAAAACAGAACACCTTATATCTATTATTCAAGGTGATTAATTCCCAGCTAATAACTGAAATTTTTTAGTGTTTTCATTGGTTATATCGGTTTAGCCAATAATATTGAGATAACTAATATTATAAAAGAACTCTTTTTTGACAAATAATAATACTTAAATGATATTTTTAAGAAAAGGGTAGTATTTTTCAAACATGATGTGTATGAGTATTATTCAATGTTATTAATTCCCAGCTAATAACTGAAATTTTTTTATGTTATCATTGATTATATCGGTTTAGCCAATAGTATTATAAAAGAACTCTTTTTATAACAAATAATAATACTTAAATAATATTTTTAAGAAAATGGTAACTGTTTGTTTGTCTGTAAATTGTAGTAAAATCTGTATTTTTTATCGATTTTTAAGGTCTTCAGTTCCCCGGTAAACGAAAGGTTTGGTCTTTTTGTGTCCATGCACATATAAATTTGCTATACTTGACATCTGAGTTGATCATGTCTCCATCTCGGTTAGTATTGGTCTCTTTGTTACAGTGTAGTTTTTTTTTCAATTGGCCAGTGATGATCTTTTTAGAGCCAACGAGTTGTAACACCGTAGTTTTCTCTCTAAGAAAATAATAATGCGTATTATCTAAAGCTGGATAATTAAAGTAGTGAATATATCTACTGCTTATATATCAATTGAATAGATAGTTAAAAAAAATCAACTGCTTTTGTGGAAAAGCTAATCTCTTGGGAAGGCTATTTCTTGGGGTCTACAATTCTTGTGGTTTTCCATTATTTAAGTGTTCATCACAACTGATTGTTCGAAACGTAGAGTCCTCCAATTAGAATTCTACAAAACTCCGTGGATTATAATAACTTTTCTTTATTACTAATCTTTGATTTCTAACAATTTATTCGATATAATTAAAAGAAAACATTACTTTATATTTAATAAATAACTTTTCTGATAGATTTGTTATACGAATTAAACACTTCATTGATAATATCCACACAGATACCTCTGCCGGAGTCATGCAAAAAAGAAAACGAGGTCGGCCCTTTGGATCACGTACAAAATCAAAAGGTGTGTTCTTACTCCTATAACCATTTTGTTTTCAACAAAAAATGTCATATTATATAACACTTTTATTATGAATATTTACCAGTTCATTTGATCAATAATTCACCAACATTCAAACCAAAATTGTTTGACTGTAAGTTTCTATGATTTACAATATCCTATTTGTAATCAATATTTAAACATAAAACTAACTGAGTTTTACGTTTTTTAAAAACAGGTGGTTGTGACAATTGTGACTTATATGGTATAAATTGTATTACAATAGTTATCTCTTCTAATGTTACCTTTTAAAATAATGACTTTATACTTTCATAGTGAAACAGAAAAATGCACGAAACATGAGAAAGGTCATCTTATTATCTAAACGAACTTCAGCATTGTCACAAGTATGCGTCATAGCTTGCTAAACCTAATTATATTAAATACATTAATAATTCTGATGAACATTGTTTATATTTAGATTCAGAAGGTCCACGTCGACCACTTGCCTTGCGTAACACTCGAGCAAAGAAGAAAGGTACATCTTATATACAACCCTCCAATAAAGGAAAACTTTATACATGAGTATTTTTTAGACGTATACGTTTTATTAATTTCTAGAGATATAAATATAAAAACTTATATATATATATTTATATATTAATTAATAATGTTGGGACTTTTAAAATTTTAATAATTTTCAGAGTTATAGACCTGAAATTACTAATGATATACTCACACTCATTAAAAATATGTATACAAATAAATTATTAATTTATAATTTTAATGGAATCATATATTTACATACATTTTTCTAAACACTTATTACCTTCTTATAATAACAATTGTTGTGAAATTTAAAACCACACCAAATTAGAACTGGAAAAATAAATTTAAAAATATTATTAATTTATCGATTACTAATTTACAAAGGTTTAGTTATAGATTTGCAAAACAAAGTAGTCTTTAGCAAAAAATAGTCTTGGTAAAAGTATAGAATATTAAACAGAATAGATTTAACAATCCATACTAAATTTTTATTCAGATATATGCTCCACATCAAAAGCTGAAGAGAACCCAATCGTAGCATGCACAAAATGTGGTGCGTTAATGTGGACTTCGGAGAGCACTGGCTCGGACCCCAAAACAGGGAACCAACATTCACATTGTGTTGTAACCATGGCCAAATAAAGCTCTTACCAATCAAACAACCCCCAGCCCTGTTAGAACAACTTGTTGAGTTAAGGTGGTCTCAAGATAATATCTGAGTGTATAATTCTGTACTGGCTTTCACATCTATTGGGATGAAAATGGATTACAGTGTGGTGCATACACCTGGAACTTATACTATACGGATACAAGGGCAGACTCACCATAGGATTGGCTCGCTTATACCGCAGCAAGGTTATCCCCCCGAATATCTTCAACTTTATATATTTGATACTGGCAAGAAGTTAGAAACCGGTTGAATGCAATGGGACACACCTCAACAGAAGGTAATCTCGATGAGACAACCTTAAAGAGCCTCATCGAGATGCTTGATGAAAATAATTGTTTAGCAAAGATTTTCCGGAGAGTCTGTGACCACTACGAAACTGACGGAGGAGAATTTACTATTAGGTTGGTCCCAAATAAAGGGAAAGGGAAAGAATACGTTCTTCCAAGTACAAGTGAGGTGGCAGGCTTTATCACAGGGGATATGTCATCATCAATTGGAGAACGAGATATTGTGGTCCAATTCAAGTCTGACACCTTGCAACAGATACGTGATTATAACCCTTTATTCATGAGTCTCCAATATCCTCTTTTATTTCCATATGGTGAATATGGCTTCTACCCCGAGATCCCATTACATATCGAGAGTGGGACTTCAAAGACAAGACAATTTGTCAGTATACGTCAGTTCTTAGGAATAATCAAGATGTCCTAAGAGCTGAGCTCTACAGTAACGTTCTTGACGCCGTTAGCAAGGGTGACACCGATGCTAAAATAGTTGGTCAAGGTTCATATTGCCACCGAGTTTCACTGGTGGGCTCCACTACTTAATTGAGAAATATCATGATGCAATGACAATCTGTAGAAAATGTGGCAATCCAGATTTGTTGATCACAATAGCGGCCAATCCTAATTGGAAGGAGATTAAAGAGCATCTAGCTAAATATGGTGGAGACTCGCCTAATGATAGACCAAATATTGAATGTTGTGTCTTTAAAATGAAGTTAAACCTACTTCTCAAGGATTTCAAAAAGGGAACTTTCTTCAAGCCTTATACAGCAGCTCTCCACAGAATCGAGTTCCAAAAGAGGGGACTTCCTCATGCAAATATATTATTGTGGTTTGGGAACTCTACGAGAACACCAAGTGAAGAGGAAATTGATGAGATTATTTCGGCCGAACTTCCTGACAAAGAAAGATACCTAGAAGCTTACAATTTAGTCACAAAACACATGATTCATGGACCATGTGGTGCCCTTAATCCCAAATCTCCATGTATGGAAAATAATGTGTGCACAAAAAAGTACCCTCGACCGTTTAATGATCATACTTCGATTGACAAATCAGAGTATGTATTATATTGTCGACGGCGAAACGAAAATGCTTCTATGGTGAAGGATGGAGCTATCCTAAACAACACGTTTGTTGTACCTCATAATATTGAGATCCTAAAGAAGTACAAAGCTCATGTTAATGTAGAATGGTGTAATCGAACAAGCGCAGTCAAGTACTTATTCAAGTATATAACCAAGGGTGTTGACAAAGCAACCACTGTTATTGAAAAAGGAAATAGAACAATTCCATCTGGCGCATTGGACACTGGTGGTTCGAAAGAAACAGTGATCAAGCAACGGAATGAGATCCAAGACTACATCGATGGTCGTTATTTATCATCTTGTGAGTCTATGTGGCGGACTTTCGCATTCCACAAACACAAAAGAAAGCCTTCAGTCCAAAAATTGATCATTCACTTAGAGGGTGAGCATAATATCACAGTTAAAGCGACTGATGACCTCAGACGTGTTATCAAGAAGCCAGGTGTTGAAAAGACAATGTTCACAGAATGGATGATTTTATGCAGAACGTCAGCGTTTGCACAGACAAGCGTTTGCACTAAAGTGTGGTCTGAACGCAAAAAGGGAAAATACATTGGGAGAATCGTAGCTGTTCATCCATCAGCAGATGATCGTTACTATCTAAGGATCCTCATAATAAGATTAAGGGTCTGAGAAGTTATGACGAGCTGAAAACATTTAACGATGTGAAATACCCTGACTTCAAATCTGTTTGTGAAGCACGAGGTTATCTGAAGAACGATGTTGAATGGCTCGAAAGTATGTGAGAAGGTAGTAGAACGGCTACTCTGTACCAACTCCGTGATATGTTCGTCACATTCCTGAACAACTGCTTTGTTGCGAGCCCTAAAAACCTATGGGAGCATTCTTGGAAATCGATGAGCGAGGACATACTTTAGAAGACACAGCGTATTATGGGCCATAAAAATCTGGAACTCGATGATGAGACCCTTGAGCAATACACATTATTTGAAGTGGAAAATTTGATGTGCATCCACAATCGCTCATTAGAAGATTTTAGAGGGATACAGAAAATCAATCCACTGTTGCTTAAAGAATTGGGGAACAAATTGTGGAACCAAGAGATGGATTACAATGTTGCTGAGGAAACCTTGAAACATGACACGTAATACAACCTCCTTAACGCTGAGCAGCATGCGATTTACGAATCGGTTCTGAACTCTGTTGATAATAAGGACGGGAAACTATTTTTTGTATATGGTGCAGGTGGCACAGGCAAAACATTCTTATACCAGACCATTATATCCAAAATTTGATCAAGAAAACAAATTGTTCTCCTGGTTGCCTCATTAGGAATATCTGCGTTGCTTCTACCAAATGGGAGGACAGCCCATTCGCGCTTCAATATTCCTTTGAAGCTCGATGAAGATAAGTTTTGCAATATAAAACCGGGTACAATGCTAGCAGAACTAATCGAGAAAACTGATCTTATAATTTGGGATGAGGCACCTATGACGCATTAGCATGCTTTTGAAGCATTGGATAGAACATTGAAAGACTTATTGTCTATGAAAAATCCATGCGCGAAGAACCAATCTTTTGGTGGCAAAACAATTTTGTTAGGTGGAGATTTCAGACAAATCTTACCAGTAATTCCGCAAGGTAATAGAGCTGATACAATATTGGCTTCAATAAGTCACTCATACTTATGGAATAGTTGCCACAAGTTCTCTTTAAAAACTAATATGCGAGTAAATCAAGACGAGAAAGAGTTTTCAGGGTGGTTATTAAAGGTCGGGGAAGGTCATCTACAAGCAGACATGGGAAATGAGAATGATGGCTCAAATGAACAGATGATAGATGTCGAGAACTCAATGGTAATGAATTCTAATGAGGACACTTTGAAACAAGTTGTGGAAGCCGTATATGGAGAAGTCAACAATGTAGAGGATCTTAAAAACTCATATACTGATAAGGCTATACTCACTCCACAAAACGAGACCGTCGATGAAATCAATGCATATACCGTCTCCCACACTAACGGGGTGTCAAAAGATTACTTCAGCTATGATAGCTTTGAAATATCAGATACTCAGTCTGATCATAATGATAAATTATATGCAATTGAGTATCTTAATTCCTTGGTGTTTTCAGGATTACCTTCGCATAAGCTCACTCTCAAAGTTGGGGCACCGGTTATGCTTCTGCGGAACATAAATCAACAAAAGGGCTTATGCAATGGTACACGTTTGATCCTGACCCATATAGGCGAATGCGTGCTTAAGGCAAAAATTGTTACTGGCTCACACGTTGGAACAGAAGTATTGATTCCAAGGATTGTTCTCTTGCATGATGAAACCAAGCTACCTTTCACCTTACGTCGACGAAAATTCCCTATCTGATTGTGTTATGCAATGACGATCAACAAAAGCTACGGACAGAGTTTAAAAGGGGTTCTCTTATATCTACCTAAATCGGGCTTCTCTCATGGTCAACTTTATGTGGCCCTCTCGCGTGTAACAAGCAAATCTGGATTAACAATCATCCAAAGGAGCGATTCACAACCACTGAAAGTGAAGAACATAGTCTACAAAGAAATTTTCAACCGTCTCCCTTCGCATAATAGTAAGTTAAATTTTACACTCAAACATCTTCCGTTACAAGGTGTTTCCATATTTTTATCAATCTTATAAATCACATTTTATTTCCTCCAGCATTTTAGATATCAGCCAGAAGATAGCTAAGTATGATTTAGACTCATCATCAAGAATCGATATCTCACCATTCTGAAGTAAGTTTACTTATACTACAAATTCATAGACAAGATTTATACAAATATTTATTTTTCAAATATATTTGAAAACATTTCAGGATTCTCTTTTCGTACAAGTCATGTTACAGTGAAGAACATAGTATACAAAGAAATCTTCAACCGTCGCCCTTCGCATATTAGTAAGTTAAATTTTACACTCAAACGTCTTCCTTTGCAAGGTGTTTCCATATTGTTATCAATCCTATAATTCACATTTTATTTCTTCCAGCGTTTTACATATCAGTCAGAAGATAGCTAAGCATTATTTAGACTCACCGTCAAGAATCGATATTTTACCATTCCGAAGTAAGTTTACTTATATTACAGATTAATAAACAAGAATTATTTAAATATTTATTTTCCTAATATATTTGTAAACAATTTCAGGATACCCATTTTCGTACAAGTCATGTTACATCTACCCGCCTTCTTCCTCAATAACTCTCTACCATTTTACCAACAATTTAGTTTTCCAGTTTTCATATTTTAGTTTAACCTTCTACTCATGTTACTATCTTCACCATGCTTCAACAACTGATTTAAATTTACAGACATAAGCAACTTATACTCAACAATCATTATTACTTCTCAAACACGTGTATTCACATGGTTATTATCGTTATGTTTCTCCACTCCTGATTATGTTTGTGCTCATCTATCCATGTAGTAAATATGTATACATAAATGATATATGTGAGTTTATGGTAAAATATTCACATAATTTAAATATTTTAATGTAAATTCACCCCTAATACAATGATTAAATAAATCTATTATTTTACAACAAATAACTAAAACCTAATCTCATATTATTCAGTCGCCAACGGCTCTATACTTTATTCTCAATTAAATATTTTTTCAACAAAATAACTAAAAGTAATTATTGAATAATTTATTTAAGGAAATTATTCAATACATTAACTTTGCATATATCAAATCGTTTAGGGTAAAAAAACTCCCACTGGATCCTAGGTTTCTCTTACTCTCCATCCCAGACGGCTTCACCTCCAGCCATCGAACACATCAAGAATTACAGAGGACGGCTCAGAAGTCATCGACATGCATAGGAAAAAAACTTCAGCCATCATTCAGTTTCTATTCTCAATCGCACCAATCTTGGTAATTGGTTAAATTTTATTTTAAAACACTTGATCATTGGATTGAACTTTCATAAAAGAACTTGATCCTTAACTCAAAAAGGATAGATTTTTTATGCTCGGTGGAAAAATCAGGATTCAGGGATTGGACTATCATATTTAAATATGAAAACATATGCATCTAAGGTATTCTAAAATGTTTTTTTAAATAAAAACTTTAAAAGCCTCTTTTCTCAGAAATAATATCACAATATATAAAAAGTGATAATAAGTTATCGGATCAACTCAACTTTTAACATAATTTTGTGACCAATGTATTCTAATACAAACAATTTTAAAATGCTTTGTTTGTGTCAAATCCTACAGGTACGGGTCTACAAATTCAAGGATATCAAAAATAAGTGGGTCATAATTTATTATATTTTCAAATATTTTAATACCTGCAACTTTTGTTATGCTGGAAAAGATTGGGAGACAAGAAAACTAAAATATAAAATTTCCATTTTATTAATATATTTTATTCCCTCACATTATTAAGACAAAGATTTGATAACAAAATCATAACCAAATTATTCCAAAAATGATAAATAGAGCAGACGACAACGTAAATAAGATATTAGATCTCATGTACATTATGCTAAATTTGCCCTACAATAAGGGCATGTTAGGTTCTTTGGAACCCACGCCATGATGCAGAGATGATGAAATGAATGTTGACAATCTAAAGTGTTCATATCTCCTTCTATGCCAAACTTTTCGCAGCAAATTGAGCAAATATCTTCTTCACCAGGAATAGGTTCTCTTTGATTTTGGTGAAGCTCAGTCATATAGATATCTACGTCAACTTTCACCATGATTTTTATGGGTTTTAACCATGTTATACATCTGGTTTTATAGTCTTTATATTATTCTGTTTTTTGATATGAGGGTTTTTGGATTAATAAATCCTCAACTCTTTAATTTTGGCATAATTAAGCTTTAACTTTTATTTGGCATAATAAGGGCCTGACTGGCTTAAACGCAGCAGTAGCGGTTGCGGCTGCGAGAGTTTGCGGATGCGGGTGGTTGCGGTTTTAAGCGTTACTAAGCGTTTTACTCGACTGGTACAGCGGTTATAAATTGGTGTGTTTGCGGGTTACTTACGACTGGTTGACTACTAAATCCAAAAGCGGTTTAGTAATAAATTAACAATATTAACATTTTATATAATTATAAAATATTAAAAATCATATTATTATTATAATAAGTATATAAAATTTATTAATAATTCTTAGTATTTAAGTTATAAAAATATTTTTTAAGTTTATATATATGTATTTATATATTTAATGTCTAAAATTATAATAAATATTTTTGTTTTCATTTTTTAAATTTAATTAATAATTATTTATTTTAATATAATAATTTTTTGAGAAAAAAATATTTTTGTTTATTCTCCCGCAACCGCCCGCAACCGAAAACGCTAGTTGGAACTAGCTTTTCATTTTGAGAGGTTTAGAACGGTTTGAAGCGATTTATAGCGTTTTCTTTGATTGTTGCAAAACGTCAGCAACCGCTACCAACCACAAAAGCTGCGTTTGCGGGTGGTAGCGGGGAAACCAGTCAGGGCCTAAGTATTGAGCTTTTGAAAGAATCTGATAAAATCCTAAATTTTCTACTTTTTGGCTAAAATGTTTTTTGGTTAACCTACATTGTTACCTCGTCAGCCTCCCTTATGTCTTTTTCTGAACTTTCCAAAAACTCAAATGCCTAAATCTGAGTAAGCTTACTTTGATGCATAATATGAGACAAAACTTGGAGATTAGAAGATCGACCAAAGCGTAAGTTCCATATTCTTCCGCTTTTGTAATACTATAGTGGCTTATTTAATTCATGAATTGTGTTCACTAAACCATTATTTGAATTTGATTTCAATGATACATATTCATAGTTTTCCCATGACTGGCGAAGTTGAAGGTTTAGATTCTAAAATTCATGGTAGAAACAATGATGGTGAGAATGAAGCACCATGACATGGTCGAAGAAGGTGCATCACAACTAGAAGAACTCTCTCGAGATATTGCACAAGATAATGTAAGTGATGAAGATAAGAGTGATGATTTATTTGAGGATGATACAATTCCTTATATTTCTTATTCTTCGGAGGATGAGTATGAAGACAATGACAATACGATACAATTTCATGCACAATATATAGATCCAGATGAGCTTCTGCATTTAGGAAAAACCTTTAATTCTGCAGCAGATTTCAACTATTCATTGCTTAAGTATCCTTTGAAGACCGAGTATGATATAAAGCTCTATAAGTCAACAGTTAAGAATCTTAGGGCAATTTTTCATCAAAAGAGTGTCCTTGGAGGGTTTATTGTTCATTTGAGAAGTAAAGAAACAAGCTGATGATTAAGGACTATACAAATGAACATGTTTGCAATAAATCAGGTTACTCAGAGATGTTAAAAATTCTTGCAGTTGCCGAGCAGTTTGAGGAACCTCTTAGGTTGAACCCAAAACGTTCACCAAAGGAGATGATGAATGCTATCAAGTCAGACTACAATCTGAATGTTACGTTGTTTCAATGTGAACATTCAAAGAAAAGATTGGTGGAGCAAAGAAGGAAGACACATGGAACACAATTTGGTAGACTTTGAGGTTATGATAACTAAATCCTTATATCAAATCTAGGGTCGACAATGGATATTGAGAAACTTCCATGTCCTACACATCCATGTCAACTACAAGTTGAACATAAGTTTTATTAAATTTATATATGCTTTGAAGCGCTCCGAGAAGCATGGAAACAGACATGTCGCCGAATTATTGGACTAGATGGGGCCTTTCTAAAATGGGATATAAGAGGTCAGTTGTTAGCTGCAGTTGGTAGATATGCAGATAATATGATTTTTTCTTATCGTATGGGTTATAGTTGATGTTGAAAACAATTCTAATTGGAAAATGGTTCATCAAACATATCCAAACTGACTTGGATCTTGGACAAGGAGACAAAATGACTATAATATTGATAAAAAAGGTTTGTGGTGAATCTTATGGGTATTTCTATCTTGTTTTAAGTTATGATTATCTTTCTAAGATTATGTTTAATTTTTTTAGGGTTTGGTAAATGCTGTGCATGTGAGCTTCCACAAGCTGAGCATCGAATGTGTGCTCGACATATCCTTGCACACTAGAAAAAACTAACTAAGATAACGAGTCGGAGGCCATGTTTTGGAAAATATCAAGAAAGCTATACTACAGTATACTTTGATGACAAACTAAACGCGTTAAAAACCTACAACTCAGGTGTATATGAATCTTTGCAATGCACTAGACCTACTACATGGTCTCGGGCTTTCTTTAGGGCTGAATCTTGTACTATTGACAACTTGAACAACTTATCTGAATCTTTCAACAAAACCATTAGAGAAGCTCGACGAAAACCATTGCTTGATATGTTAGAAGACATTAGAAGAGAAATTATGGTATGCAATGCTAAACGGTTTACAACTGATAATAGATGGAAGGGGAAGTTTACAAAAAGAACAAAAGCTGAGATTGAAAAGAGCCGAGCTGATGCAAAAGATTTAGTTATGTACCAAACCACGGGTGATGAATATGAGATTGATGATCACGGGACTGAATATCATGTCGACATACGCTTGAAAACGTGTGGTTTTCGAAAGTGGCAGTTGAAAGGGATCCCTTGTAATCATGCTACGTGTGTTATCATAAATAAAAAAAATTAAACCTTGATGACTATGTATCAGAGTATTTTACTACTCATAAGTGGCAGAAAACATATGCTCGGGGGATGAGAACTGTACATGGGATGAAATTGTGGCCGCGGTTAAATAGATTTCCTATTATACCACCAGACCCAAGATCAAAACGAGGAAGAAAAAAAGAATCATAATCCGCGTAAAGAACCTCACGAAGATACATCAAAGAAAGGAAGAACGACAGGTGATTGTAGGGCAATTACATGCTCACATTGTAAACAAGAAGGACACAACAAAACGACATGTTATAATCCTCCAATGGTGGTAGAAAAACGTCCTCGAGGTCGGCCAAAAATGAACCAACAACTGGTTGGTATATGATTTAGCTTTTGATTGTCTTATTATAGTTTTGGTTATAATTTTATACATAATATGTGTTCTTGTAGGCTGGAGAGATGTTGCATACATATAGACAGACTAATTAAAGAATCTGAATATTCTTATTGTTTCTTATTTTAAATGACGATCGTGTTTTGAATTTTCTTTGTTATTGGATTCTATTTTTTCACATCTTGGGATTTAATGGTATTGGAATAATGCTTAGAAGTTTGTTCCTTTTTGAACAATGTTTTTCTTTTATTCTGTTTTTCTTGATGTTGAACTTCTAATATATTAGCTCTTATAAAGAGAGACATCATCACCGTGACTCCACGAGAACATCTACATCAATTGTTTTGTCTTTTCTCCTACAAGTTTACACCCTATGATCTGTTTTAAACTAGTCGGCAACTTAACTGTAAAAATAGGTTAGTGAACAAAGATGACAAGAAAACGCCATTAAAAAGAAAAGGTGATGGAGTCATGACTGATTTTAAGAGAAGTTTTTTTTGGCAAACAATAGAAAAATTATGATGTAATTAGATTTTTTGAAAAAGTTTGTTTTTTATTATGAAAAAAAAACAATTAAAACTTAATTATGCTGAAACTATAGAGTTGAGGATTTGTTATGCCAAAAACCCTTCATATGAATAAATTTAAAAAAAAATTCAAAAGAAAAAGGGAGAAGCCGGCATTCAATTTCAGCGTTGTAAGTTGTAACCATGGAGTCAACAAGAGATGGATATGTTCCATACCAAAATTAAAAAATCTAAAAATGTGCTGGACGAAGATGGTGAGTCTATGATCAGTTTAAGTTAAACCGACATTAATATATATTAAACCACAAGATCTTCCCATATTTATAAAGAACACAGAACGTAAAGAAAATGAATTATCAAATATTTTAGATTTTGCTTAATAAATATATTCACTTGAACAATTAAAATAGATCTATTCATTTAGAATTAAGTGATTACACACAAGTTGTTGTGTACACTACAAGAAAACACGAGTTTTACTACGACGGTATTGTCTCGTACTTTTCTAGTAAATGGCACTTTACTAGGAATTTACGAGGAAACGCGTTTCGTAGTGACACGTTCATCGTAAAGCTTATTTCCTCGTAAATTCCTAGTTAATTTATGAGGAAATATTTTCTCGTAAAGTCGTGGATAAAATTTCCTCGTAAAGTCCTCGTAGGCATCCTCGTAAGATCGTAGTACACCTTTTCCTCGTAAAGGCGTCGTAGAGTTTTACTAGGATTATACTACGAAAATTTACGAGAAACCTACTTCGAAATTTTACGAGAGTTTTAGTTCGATCATTTACGAGGACCTTACTTCGAATTCTTTACTAGGAATTTATCTCGAAATGATTTTTCTCTATAAAAAATAATAATTAAAATAAATATAAATAATATATTTTTGAAAATTAAAAAATCTAAATTATAAACTAAAAACGAAATAATAAATATTTTATATATAACTAAATATTTAAGTTTTAAATTCATAATATACAATTAAAAAAAAGAACTACGGATGTTGCTCGTGAAATTGACGAACGAAGTCGTCATCCTGAAACTCCCCCTCGTCCATGTTGCTCGTCGACGGTTGTGACTGTGGCGGTGGATGATGTTGGATTGGAAGCGCTCTGGTTTCCCGTCTGACACGCAACATCTCCGCAACTACCAGGTTCCCGACCGCCAAAACGTCTACGATTTCGAAGAGAGAACTCACATAAGATTGTATCGCCTGCAACTCCGAGCGCAGCTGAACAGTGACATCGTTCTGTTCCTGAGCATAAGATGATTTCGCTGCGTGGACATCGTTAACGGAACCAATCCCGATGATACGTCTCTTTTTCTTAGGGGCGACCTTTAAATAAAAAGATTGATTAATAACATTAAAAAATAAATTAAATAAATAATAAAAATTAATTAATAGAAAAACAAATTATGTACCTCCTAGTAAATCTTATCCACTTGAGGAGTGGATAATATGACGGGTGTCCCAGACTGCTGAGTCAGCTGGGTCTGGCGGTGGTCAACCTGAGCAGCAACCTCGTTGTAGATCCGCTCGGATCTAGGATCTACAAAATGCCTAGCCTTGTTCCGGTGGGTCCTCTCGTAAAGCTCTTTCAGAGATGGAAGAGTTCATGTCTATTTAGCCTAAAAAATAATTTTTAAAATTAATTATTAATTAGAAAAATATAAATAGATTAAAAAATATTAATTAATTATCAAATTATTAATTTAATTACCATGTCTAGACGGATTCCCGCGTGAGGTTTTCGACCCCCGGTGTGAAGCATCTTGGTGTTGCCATGCTCGTCTTTTGTCATGCGGTTCTCGGAGTTTGTGTGGGAGGTTCTGATCGAGTCCAGCAACCCCCAATAACTGATGAGGCCATCTTACACCGTCGATGTTAGGCAATTGGGTTTCCCCGCCTCATAACCATCGACCTGGAAAAAAAAATATTTTTAAAATCATTTGAAATCATGATATAAACTGAATTAAATTTAAAAATTCACCTGAAAATTGCTCTTTTAGTTGTAGACCATGTCGAGCAATCGCGATTTTGCCTTCGCCTCAAACTCCTTCTTCACCCGCTCGTGAATCCCTATGGAACAACGATATTTTTGCTGAAACAAGAAAATATTAAATTAATTACTTCAATAATATTTTTACGGCGAACGTTTTGAACCAGGTCTTTTTGGTGTGGCTGGCCGTTATTTTCCAATTTGGAGCTGGATCGGGAAAGTATCCCTTGATAGAATTGGTGACGCTCTGAGCGACACACCCGTCAACATCAAACCTGAAAAAAACAAAATTTAAATATTAATTAAATTTGTTAATTTTTTGTTAATTAAGAAATAAATTAAAAAACATTTTAAAAAAATGAAACATACCATAATATGCTGTGGTCGTCCCATCGGAAAGGATCTAACTCAGGTAGCCCTTCCCTGCATGGAGCTGCCATAATGTCCTCGACTGTGTACACCGCAAATGGAGCGGTTGGTGGCACCTCCAAATCGGGATGACCCCGACGGCTGGTGGAGGAGGAGGAGGTGGGAACTAAGTCTCGGGAACACTTCCGGCATCCGGAATCGTAGAACCGGGAGCAGAAGAAGATGATCCGCCAACCTCACGACCGAAGAGATCTCCGTAATGGGTACTACTGCCCTGATGAGACGACCTTTGAGCCCTAGCAACCTTGTCATGTCTAGGCATCTAAATATTAAAAAAAAAATTAAACATTAATTCTCGTATCATTTAAAAAAAACAGTTAAAAAAAGTACCCCACCTAATCTAAATTCCCTAAACTAACCACCTAATCTAAATTTCCTAAACTAACCACCTAATCTAAATTCCCTAAACTAACCACCTAATCTAAATTCCCTAATCTAATCACTTAACTAGGAGTTAGAGAGTACCTTGAGAGGATTTTGAGAGAAGCTTGCTACAAATGAGAGAAATCGATGGCTCGAGTTTATATAAGGAAACTATTTTCCTCGTAAGATGCTAGTAGGTTTACTAGGACTTTAAGAGGAAAGCACTAGTCCCATGTTTTCATTTCCTCGTAAAGTTCTAGTAAAAGTTGTACTACGACTTTACGAGAAAAATAAAACACGAGACTAGTGTTTTCCTCGTAAAGTTCTAGTACAACTTTTACTAGGACTTTACGAGGAAAGCACTAGTCCCGTGTTTTATTTTACTAGGGTTTTACGAGGAAAGGGTTTGTAAATCCCTAAACTTGAAACCCCAAACCCCAAACCACAACTTCCATAACTTATAACATCTTCTACAACCAAACTCCAAACCTCTTCTACACCTAATCCTCAAATTCAATTTCAATTTTGTGATTAAACAAACTTAAAACATACATAATTCAAATTCGTTTTTGTGATTAAACAAACTTATAAAACATACATAATTCATTCGGATACATTCTCAGAGTCTGTAGAAACATCATCATTTTCGTAAAACTCGTCCCCAACACCGTCGTCCGTTGAGTGATCAGGAACATCTTCGTATTCACGATTATGCGGATCAATGAGTAGGATGTCATCAATTTCTGCTTCAGGTTCCTCGATTTCATTGGTATTTTCTTCTTGTAATGGTGGTTCTTCTCTAGCGATTATTCGTCCTCGAGGTGTAACTTTGATAACAGATAACCAGTTGATTCCTGAGGTAGTAATCCGAGGGTATGGAATGAAGCAAACATGATCTGCTTGGGAAGCTAATATGAAAGGCTCGAATTTGTTGTACCTGCAAAAATAAAGACAACGTAAATTAGTACTCAGAACATGTATGTCAAAAAAATAATTTGTTGTACCTTCGTCTGCCATTGACATCAACTACACCGTTCTTGTTAATCCGAACACCTCTGTTGACGACGGGGTCATACCACTCACACTTGAAGATAACGTATTTCAGACTCATTCCTGGGAATTGAACTTCATAAATCTCCTGCAATATCCCGTAGAAATCTGTTTCACCTTTCACACATATTCCATAATTACTTGTCGCTCGGTGTCTACCATTGTGGTAGGTATGGAAAGTATAGCCTCGGGTCAAATACATCGATGATGTAGTGACCTTTGCAACTGGACCTTGAAGTAATTCCCTAAACGATGCAGGATACTCAGGATCGTCATAATCAACCTGCAAAAAAGTAGTATAAAACTACACATTAGACTTACTTTGCATAACATATGCATAAAATTTAAGTTATAATAAATACATGTTTCCTCAACCACTTGATAAAGTGTTGATTTTTCCTTTTGTCTAACTCGGTTGCCGATATACCATGTATTGCTTCTTCGACTTGAGTCACAAATTGGGTGTAAAATATTATGTTATGTTATTTAATCAATTGAATATATAAATATATAAGTGTGTATGTTTATATGTTTACCTTTCAAAATAACCAATCAATCGATGGTCTCAATTGAGAAGAATATAAAGGTGTGCACTATGGACGTCTTCATCACTCGACCACCAAACCTCTTTCAGTTTTCCACCCATTCGCCCAATTTGACAAAATATGTTCGGAACATCTTCTTCCATATATGTAGGCACAACACCAGCATCATCATATCTTCTTGGAACTCGTTTCCTTGTACGTACTTTCGGTGCAAAGTAGTACGATGTGAAATGTGATGTTTCTTCCGTCAAACTTCGCGCAACAATAGAAACTTTTGCTGGGTTTTTGGCTTTTCCTTTCAAAGTTTTCATGGCCCTTTCATACTGATACATCCATCCATAATGCACAGGTCCACGAAGTAATGCCTCATACGGAAGGTGGACAACTACGTGTTCCATGACGTCGAAAAAGCAGGCGGAAATAGTTTCTCCAAGTTGCACATTAAGATGGGGATGTTTTCATGAAGTTGTTGGACAACTTCCTCTTTAAGAGTGTGGGTTCTCAGATCCCTAAAAAATGCTCCAATTCCTTATATATTACAGAAACAAAAAAATTAAACACATTACTATATTTATATATATATATAAAGAAATAAATTAATGTTTGCGTTGTTTATATTAATTACCTGAAAGTGCTTCATGTACTTTTGGAGGTAGTAGCTCCGCAAATGCAAATGGAAGTAGTCGCTGCATAAAGACATGACAATCATGGCTCTTCATCCCGGAGAACTTTTGCCCTTTCTCAACACATCTTGAGAAATTTGAAACATACCCATCAGGGAACTTCACTTCTGAAGCCACCCAGTTGAACAACGCAGACTTTTTTTTCTGATGACAGTCTGAATATCGAAACTGAAATTTGCCCATTGCTTTTAATATGTAGTTCACTCCTTGAGTAGATGTCGGGTAAGTCCAACCTCGATTTTACGTTGTCTTTCGTCTTCCTGGGACATTCAATATAGTGTTCACGATGTTCTCAAAAAAGTACTTCTCTATGTGTATCACATCGAGGTTGTGGCGCAAAACAAGATCTTTCCAATATGGCAATTCCCAAAATATACTCTTTTTGTGCCAATTATGCTGCACACCATAAGAATCAGGCATATTACTGGGAACATGCCAATTCCCACCACGAGGAGCTGTTTTTAGAGCACCGTAGTGATCGATTTGCGCTTCGATTTGTTCTCCAGTTAAGTATGGAGGAGGAGTGTCTCTGACAACCCTTTTGTGCCTGAACAATGTATTGTTTCTTCGGTATGGGTGGTAAACGGGAAGAAATCGACGGTGACAATCGAACCAAGTAGTCTTCCTACCATTCTTCAACTGAAATGCATCTGTCATTCCATTACAATATGGACAAGCTAATCTCCCATGTGTAGTCCATCCAGACAACATCCCATATGCAGGAAAGTCACTTATGGTCCACAAAATCATCGCTCGCATCGTAAAATTTGTTTTCATAGAACAATCATATGTCCTCACCCCCTGTAGACCACAAATCTTTCAACTCTTTTATCAGTGGTTGTAGAAAAACGTTGAGAGATCTTTTTGGATGCTTTGGACCAGGTATTAATATGGTCAAGAATAGAAACTCTCGTCGCATGCACATCTCCGGTGGCAGGTTGTACGGTGTAAGAAAGACTGGCCACAATGAATATTGTCTCCCTGACATTCCAAATGGACTAAATCTATCAGTGCATAATCCAAGATACACATTCCGGCTATTGCTAGCGAAATGTGGATGTACATTGTTAAAATGTTTCCAAGCTCTTGCATCTGATGGATGAGTCATCTCTCCATCCGTCTGAGTATGCTCGGCGTGCCATCTCATCCTTCCAGCAGTCTTCTCAGATTGGTACAATCTTTTCAATCTATCTGTGATTGGTAGGTACCACATCCTTTGGTATGGTACCCTATTGCACCCTCGACCTTGCGGTTTGAATCGTGGCTTCTTACAAAATCGACATTCTTCTAACTTCTCATCATCTCCCCAGTAAATCATGCAGTTGTCGATGCAAACGTCTATCATCTCCAAGAGCAACCCAAGACTATATACCAATTTCTGAATCTCATAATAAGATTCAGCAGACACATTGTCTTCTGGCAAATACTCTTTAAACAAGTCTACCCATGCATCCATACAATTTTCAGGTAGATTTTGATAGATTTTAATACTCATCATTCTAGCAGCCAACAACAATTTTGATAGACTTTCTCTACAACCACTGTAAATTGGCTCATTCGCAGCTTCTAACATTTCATAAAACTTTTTTGCATCTAAGTTAGGTTCTTCAACTTCATCATCATCATGAGTTACAAATGCATCACCTACCATATCATGAACCCTATCACAAGCTACCATTTGTTCCTCCTGGTGATGATAGCTATTTTCATTAAGCAAATGATTAACCGGTTCAACCTCAAAATTGCTATTACTATTGCTAGCTTCATTCATACAACTAGCATCTTATCCATGTTGATACCAAATATAATAATATGACATGAAACCTCTATTTATTAAATGCTTCCAAACATTTTCACGAGGGCCTAATTTTGTATTGCAGCATTTCCGACAAAGACAGAACATCTTACCACTTTCTTGCGTGAGTGGTGTAGAATCTGCTTGATGCATAAACGTCTCCAATCCTTCGAGAAATTCTTTCGTCACTCTCCCGTTATTATCTATGTGTGAATACATCCACTTCCGCAACTCGAAAATATTTCCCGGACCAGACATTTTTTTTTCTTTGATCAAGCTTATAGCTGATTTTTTTTGGTGTGTTTGAAATGAATCACAAATGGTGGTATTTATAGAAATTTTCGAATCTGAATATTTACTAGGAAGTTGGGAGGAAAAGTAGGTACAAAACACGTTTTAGATTTAAAAATTGGTATTTTCTAGCCACTTGCTCGCTAATTTGACGTAAAAGAAAATTTTCTCTTAATTTCGTAATAACTGTTTACTAGGAATTTACGAGGAAAAATTTTTACTACCACATTACGAGGAAATATTTGTTTCCACGTTATTTCCTCGTAATTTTACTACGGCTTTACGAGGAAATGTGTTTCTCGTAGGTTTACGAGTACTTTACGAGGAAAATGATTTTCCTCGTAAATTCAAAATAAAATCGTAGTATATTTACGAGGAAAGATTTTCTTAGTAAAATTTTCTAGCAAAAGCCGAGTTTTCTTGTAGTGGTATCACAACTAACTAGTTCCTAAGGGAATTTTTAATGGTTGATTTTATTTCTTACTTCAAAAATTCACTTTATTCAAAATGAAGTAAAAAATAAAGCAATTTCTTCTGTAATAGTTTGCTTCATTTCTTTCTTCTAAAAGTAATATTCTAAGTATATTCTATTTCTATTTTATCATTAATTATTATAAACACGTTTATACTTTTTCATATTTACTAATTGTACCTAATAAATTTTGTTTACCAATAATTCAACCCAATTGTAATAAATGCAACATGATCCTATAATAAAATTATTACACATAACATAAATGAAGAACAATAAAATTAGATTTCATAAAGAAGCACCAATTGTATATCTTTTTCACAAATTGTATAAAATATTTTATGTTTAATTTGATGTTATCAATCATGTATTTCATTTTCTATTAATTATATAATGTTATCTTTCATTTCATATATGTTTTTAAAATATTTACTATTATAAAGTAATCAAATTAATATAATAACAAAAAATTAATTAGGTTATATTAGTTATTACAGTTTATTTTATCAAAAAATAAAACAAATAAAATTTAAGGATCAATTTATAATTTAAAAATTTCAGCTTCAAAAAATGAAGCACTATTTAAGCAAAAGTTACTTCAAAATGAAGCAAAAATTGGTAAATGAAGCATCACTGGAGATGGTCTAAACACCCAAATTTTTTTAACCAACAAGTGTTGCATCTCTCACAATAAATCTCACTAACCAAAAACTCTAAACTTGTGTTCGTAGCTCAAGCTCTTTGATCTCTCTTAAACGGCTAAATTAATCTCTTTTAGGTACGTTTCATTATATATGGAAGAATATTTCCACTTCCTTCTAATGTACTTTTTCCTTTGTTTTTGATGTCACGTTACTTGTAGAAATAACAACCTTTTCAATTCACTTGCACAACAAGCACTCTTCATTGTGCGTTCCAATCTTCTCGAGCTAACAATTCTTTTCCCAAAATTTAGAAAAGTTCTGCTTTAAACATAATTGATGAAATCTGCGTCATCCTACAATAGCATACTGCTTATATACGATTGGCTGAATGTATTATTAAGTATATGAAACGTATATATACAGAAGTATAAGTAGGGCTACTCTGACTAATAAGTATTTACAAAGAGATCCTTTTGGTATCATCTATTTACTCAACATGTCCCCTCAAGATGGTGGTGCTGTAGTAACACCAATCTTGGACCTTGATAAGTGAAAAGGAGCTCGAGCAAGTGGTTTGGTGAGGCCGTCGACCAGTTGATCTTTGGTCGAGACATGAGTAACACGAAGGAGTCCCTTATGTATCTGACCTCGAACGAAGTGGTAATCAATAGCGATATGTTTCATTTGAGTATGAAACACATGATTTCCGCAAAGATAGGTTGCTCTAATGTTGTCGCAATATACTGTGGGAACTGTAGGAATCAGAACACCAAGTTCGAGCAGGAGAGGCGATCCACCGAATTTCAGATGCAGTGTTGGCGAATGCTCTGTCTCTGCTTCCGTTGAAGATCGCGCAACTCCTTTTTGCTTCTTCGTAGTCCATGAGATAGGCTGAGCACCGAGGAAGATGATGTATGCATTTCTGGACACATAATCATCAGAGTCCCCAACCCAATCGGCGTCAGAGAAGGCGTGTAGAGTAGGTGATCGCTGTTTCTGTAGGTAGATACCATGATTCAGAGTGCCACAGAGATATCGTAGAACCCGTTTAACAGCCTTCCAGTGGTCCGTGGTTGGACAATGCATGAATTGAGACAACTTATTAACAGCATAAGAGACATTTGGACGAGTCAGTGCAAGATATTGTAGGCTTCCGACGATTCTGCGGTATTCTTGCGGGTCAGAGAGTGGGGAACCAGATTGAAGTGTGAGCTTTCCTGAGGTGACATACATGACCAGGTCGATCCATATCTGTGAACCCAGGTGGCTGTGACATAAAAATTCCTCCTTTAGGTGTCCTTGCAGAAAAGCAGTGTTGACATCGATATGTCTAACCGGCCAGTCATTGTTGATAGCCAAGCCAAGAACGATTTTGATTGTTGTGTACTTTATAACCGGGATGAAAGTATCCTCATAATCGACTCTGTGTTGCTGATGATAACCCTTTGCAACTATATGAGCCTTGTAGCGATCAATGGTACCATCTGAGTTATACTTGATTGTAAACACCCAACGGCAGCCAACAACATTCATCTTTTCAGTTACTGCAACCAAATCCCAAGTCCAGTTCTCTGTTGTCGAGTTGAATTCTTTTGACATAGTTTCACGTCAGTGCTTGTGTTTCATAGCATGTTGCCACGTCGAAGGAATCCAATGCGGATCAGTTTGGAGATTGTCAGTGAGGTTATAGTGGACAACTGGCTTTATGATGTTGTTCTTTGAGCGGGTAGTCATAGAGTGGCGAGGTTCAACTGGTTGCGGCTGGACTGCAACAGGTTCTGGAACTGGTTCCGGAGGAGAAGGAGACGGAGTGAGAGGAGCCGTATCAGACTGAGAAGATGTCGATGGCGTTGGTGTTGCAATTGCAGGAGGCACTTGTACTGCATGTGTTGAATCGCAGCTCATGGGTTCAGTGTTTAGTCGCTGCAGGAGATTGTACGAGTGGCAGTGTGAAGGGTAGAATGGTTACTTTCTGGGAACCGAAGGGTAGAAGGTGGTCTGTAGGCGCACTGGTTTGCTGCTTAGTCAAGGTAAGGTAGGGATATTCTGTTTCATTGAATCGTACATGAAGAGAGATGTAAATACGACCAGAGATAGGTTCAAGACACTGATAAGCACTCTGAGACAAAGAGTAGCCAACAAAAATACATGGCAGCGATCGATCTTGGAGTTTGTTTGGTGCATAAGGACGAAGCCAAGGAAAACAGAGACAGCCGAATATACACAGCTTTTGGTAGTTTGGTGGTGAGTGGAAGAGTTTTTGAAAAGATGAGATACTCGATAGGATAGGTGTGGGTAGGCAATTTATTAGAAAGACAGTTGTGGCAAAGGCGAAAGGCCAGTATGTGAGAAGCATATGGGCGGCTGAGAGAAGTGAAAGGCCAGTTTCTACAATGTGGTGGTGTTTCCGCTCAGAAAGGCCATTGTGTTGTGGGGTATGAGGTGGTGTGGTTAGATGAGAGATACCACGGGTTGCAAGAAACTGACGCAGAGCAATGTACTCCCCGCCATTGTCAGAGTAAAGATTGCAGATTTTTGTGTTGAACTTTGTTTCAGCAATAGGTTTGAAGGTTTCAAAAATGGTTTTGACGTCTGACTTTTTCGTGAGGGGGTATAGCCAGGTGTATCTAGTTAAGTGGTCGAGTAGGAAAAGGTAGTATCGATAATTTTGAGTTGATAAAATAAGAGATTGCCAGACGTCTGTAAAAATGTATTCCATGGGGTGAGAGGAAGCGATCGTACTTTGATGAAAAGGAAGTTGCTGAGTTTTATTAAGCAAAAAATCGTTGCATGGAGAAACAGAAGAAGAGTTTTTGAAATATGGTAAAGAAAATTGAGAAACAACAACTTTTAAAGTAGAAGATGATGGGTGGCCAAGTCTTTGATGCCATTGAGCAAAGCTAGTTTTGATATTGGGGTAGGAAACATAGGAGGCTGCAAGCTTGGAAAGGGACACTGGACACTCATACAAATCATCCTTCGTGCGACCTTGAAGAAACCGGACCCACGTGCTGAGATCCTTCACATGAAAGGAGGCAGGAAAGAATTCCACAGAGACTTGATTAGCATTGCAAAGACGATAAACTGAAATCAAGTTTTTGTTAACACTTGGAACACATAAGATATCTTTAAGCTTAAGTGATTTGGAAGCCGCATGAAGAGAAGCAGAACCAATGTGTGTGATTTTCAAACCTGAACCATCAGCAATGGCTACTTCATCACCACCAGTATACGGTTGATGTAAAGCGAGATTTTTCAAGTCGGAAGTGAGATGGTGCGTCGCGCCACTGTCGAGGAGCCAGGCGTTTGGGTTGTAGAGTGTGTTTTGCGCTGCATTAGCGCGAGGTTGCCAGGCGAGATTATGCGGCGTGGTGAGATGATTGCTGTTGGAAGAACCAGCACCATGAAGTTGAGGACAATAGTGTGCACTGTGTCCGAAGACACTGCAAATTTGACACTTTCCTTGATAACCACGAGAGCTGTTCTGCTGAGGTGAGGAAAGCAATTGTTGTTGCTGCCAGGTTTGGTTCCCACGGTAGCCTCCACGACGCAAGCTGTTATTGTTGTGACTACCACGGTTTTGATTGGAAGAGCCGCGGTGATTAGTGAAGTTGGCAGTAACATGGGCTGGTGTTGTTGGAGCATGGATGGACTGAATTTTTGCTTCTTGATTAAGAAGCTTCTCATGAATCTCAGGTCACGAAGGAGGAGTTGCATGGCCATCAATCTGATCAGCAATCGTCTTGCATTCCTCAGGAAGATCATCAAGTATGAACTCAATTTGATCCTCATGATCAAGGGCCTTTCCAAGCAAAGCAAGTTCATCAAATCGTGTTGTAAGTCCTTGAAAATACTCATTGATAGACTTACTGCCTTTCTTCCAATTTTGAATCTGTTTGACATGAGCTCTACTCGGTTTTGCGTAGGTCATGGTGAGGGTGTGCCAGATTTCCGACGCAGTCGATGCAGTGGACAAGATGGGTTGGATTGTGGTGGTGATTGCTCCAAGCAAGGCGCTGTAAATCAAGCGGTCCTGTCTTTTCCTCATAGTGTAAGCCATGTTGGTTGTGATCGTCAATGGAGGAACGACGATGGATCCTTCGATGTAACCGGCTATGTCGTAACCATCGAGTAGAGCATGGACCTGTCTGCTCCACATCAGAAAGTTAGAACCAGTGAGGTTTGTTACGTTTGTCATATTGACGTTGAGAAGAGATGAAATGGCTGAGACAGCGATTGTTTCAGTGTTTGAGGCCGGTGAGTTGGTTGTTTCAGACATGGTGGAGGAGGGGAGCGAAAAAGTTTTTGAAAAGAGGAGCGGCTTTTTAGTTTAGGTATTTGCTAGCTCTAATACCATATACAATTGGCTGAATGAATTATTATTAAGTATATGAAACCTATTTATACAGAAGTATAAGTAGGGCTACTGCAACTAATAAGTATTTACAAAGAGATCCTTTTGGTATCATCTATTTACTCAAAAGCTTATAAATAAAAAGTTTAGGGCAGTGAGAATATAAACTAAGAGTTTAACTACTCTTAGCTTACTGCTGGACCAATACAACCTACCCATCAAAATAACTGAATGTCATTGTACTCCAATAATTCAACATTTAAAAATATAAAACAACTTTGAAGAATTAGAGAGAAAGAGAAGAGAATAGAGAAAGAGACGCATACACACATCTTTCTGATTCTATCTATCTACTTCTACTACTACTCCCAATGAAACGGGAAGGTTTGTGGAAGAGCCACAGCCTCATTACCGGATTCATCAGAGACTGCACTCGCATTCTCAAACAATCCGAACCCATAAAGAGCCGTCTCTTGGGACAAAGAAAGTGGTGGCTGAAGCAAATGAGGGACTGGCGAGGTAGATGATGACAGAAGAGAGAGAGCACAATCAGAGCCATGAATGCAACTCGTCATTCTCTCACACAAGGATGCTGTTTTCTAGCTGTCTTCTTCTTCTTGCAAGAAAGGGAACTGTTTCCCTCTGCTGTTTTGAGAAGAAGACATAATGCCCGTCTTTGAAGGATAAGAACCAGCATAGCTCTGGTTCTGCCCGTAACTTGAACCAGTGGCCATAGCTACGCTTACAAGACCGATTCCCCAGCTCGGACTCACAACAGATGTAGTTGGAAACACATGTGGAGAGCTAGAAAACTCCAGCAATGTGCTACCTGACAACAAAACAAGATGGTGCCGTAGAAACTCTTAAGTCTATTGGATCCAGTTTTATTTTTTTTTCTTTTTAAAAAAGAAGAAAAAAACCTTGGAAGAAAGTAGCAGGACGACCGATATGGTCGGGCTGAGGCTTCCGTCTTCTTCGATTGTGTCCATCAAGACGTTTCCTACAACTTCTCTTTCCTTCATCAAACTCTTCCAAAGCATGAAACCTATATATATATGTTATTATTATCATTAAAATGTTCAAATATCCAAGCATACGATATTAGTTTACCTGCTGCACTGTTGACAAAACCTCTGTTTATGGCCATTGATTGTAACCACAGGAGTTTTTGAATGGACATCACAGACCTTATGTCGTTTATGATACTCTCTACAGTTACTAAAATCAGAATCACATCCATCAACCAGACAAATTGGGATCTGGTTGTTCCCTCTTGTCCTCTTGGACGAACCAGAGCTCTCTTTCAACTTACTAAGACTTATCACTTGCTCTGTATTACCAAAGGCAGAGGAGGAGGAGGAGGAGTGTCCTATGTTTCTTCCAAGTTTCAGATCAAATGAGAAATCTCCTTTTGGCTGCGATTTTGATGACCCACCAAACGATATCGATGCATCGATTGGGGTTAAATCCGGTACAGATTCTTGGTCGAATTCGGAGATATAACCGGAGCTGAGTTTGAAGTTCCAATCCATTTAAAGCTTCTTCTTCTTCTTCTTCACTCACTATAAGAAGAAATACAAAGAAACAACAATCTCAAGATTTATCCTTTTAATCTAAAGTGACAAGTTTAAAAAGGATACAATAAATTCAACTTTTTTTTGTTCAACAAAATAAATTCAACTTTCAAACATAAAACCCATGATTTTTTAACTCGATTAATCTTGAACTTTGAAGAAAAAAGGAAGAAAATATTCTTTAAAATAAAAAAATCCCAAAAATGGGCAAACTTATTGTACTGCAAAACGAAATATATAGAACTTGAACAGATCCCATGTAATGGGAGGAAAGCAAAACAAAAGAAAAATAAAGCAAATATATATATAAACTTGCAGTTTTGAGTTTCACTTCATCATAAATGCCCTCTCGCCTTTTCATGTCTACTCATTTACAAGCAAGAATTAAAAATGCAATAGAGGGAGAGAGATTAAAGAAAGATGCAACACGTTATTCATAAATTATAAAAAAAAGTTTTGTATTTGAAGGTTGAGAAATCTTACCAAATCCATGCACCTACCAGTGGTCAGTAGGAGAAACTCAAAAAGAGAAGAACGAAATATACAAAAATAAAAATGGACAAGTAGAAAGAGAGAGAGGAAGGGTATAGCGAGAGAAAGTGGAGACAACAAGAGTGGCTGCTGCTGCTGCAATAATGCAATAAGAGAGAGTGAAGAAAAACAATATCTATTACTACTAAGTTTAAAAATGAAGCTTACTTTAATTGTTTCTTTGCTTTCCTAATATAGGATTTGTTGAATATCCTTTTTTAGAGAGAGAGAGGAAAACGAGTGGAGGAAAGGGACAGCTGTTCTTGTTTCTTCTTTTGCTAACTTTTGCGTTTTGTTTTTTTTACTTTTCTTTATTAGTTTGTTTATTTGTCTTAGGCCTGGGCATTCGGGTCCTCGGGTCGGGTTCGGATCGGGTCCTTTCGGGTTCGGGTCTTTCGGGTCTATGAGTTTAGGACCCAATAGGGTAATTTGAAATTTTCGGTTCGGGCTCGGTTCGGGTTTTGTCGGGTCCGGGTCGGTTCGGGTCTTAGATAGTTGGACCCAAATAGGGTAATTTGAATTTGTCGGTTCGGGTTCGGTTCGGTTTCGGGTCGGGTTCGGATCGGGTCTTGTTCAAAAAATACCGAAAACACACAAAAAAATTCTGAAAATATTTATGTTTGTTGGTGTAGTGGTTTGTGAGTTGTTTTTCTTTCTAGAAATAATATGTTCAATGCATAACAATACATTTATCTGATTTTTTTTATTTAAACTAATTTTTTTATTCAAACCGATTAATTACTTTAGGTGGCCGATTAGTAAGCACCCAAATTTTTGAATAAAACCTAATTATACTAAAAATTTCGGGTACCCATCGGGTTTCGGGTTCGGGTCGGGTCGGGTCCAAGACCCGCGGGTCCTCCACATCACGACCCAATAGGGTAAACTTGTCGGTTCGGTTTCTACCCGAACCCGGATTTTTTGGGTCGGTTTCGGGTCGGGTCTTCGGGTCCGGTTAAAATGCCCAGGCCTAATTTGTCTGCCATCCAACAAGTCTGAAACTCTTTAATGAAACGAAAAGTACACAACAGTATTAATTAAATGTTTATATATACTATATACATTTTTGGGGCAGAAATGTTTAGACATTAGATATGTAACCACTATTTTTATGTTAATACTTTCGTTTTCTATAATTCGAATTTAGACCAGATATGTTGTTGATAAAAAATAAATTATACAAAAATTTAATAGACATTATAACAATGAAATAGTGTAAAATATTATGGGTAGGATTAAACAATAATTTTTCTTCATGGAATTAGAAATTTGAAAATTTTAAGCCGCCATTTACATTTTTTCAGAACTGAAAATCTCCAAAACATAAACCGAGTTAAAGATGAATTAGCACAACCTTTTTGAAGGGTCATAAGATTGTCAGTAGTCAGAAATTCCGAATCCCACTTGGTGTGAACAATAAATTTAGTTATACTACCCAACTAATTTATAATCATTCTAGACATACAATGATGTATAAAGCATATGAAATCCAAAGTTTTACTTTGTTTCCATCAACTATCAAAATCTTTATTTTAATTTGTTACTAGATTTTGACATGCACTTTCCAAGCACGAATTTTTATTTTTTACTGTTTTAAAAATATTATTTAATGATATTTGTAAACCGACAGTTTTTAGATATTTTTATGTTTCTACAAACATACACAGATCTTAAATGATCCTACTCGACACCGTCCATAAATTCATAATATCTGGATGTAAAATCATTTTAAATCCCAACATTCAGAAAAACCGAATTGTAGTCGATAGATATTTAGATGACCCTTTCTAACACCCGCATGAGTGTTATCGTAAATTGTAATGTATAACATATATAATTGTGTTTATTTTATATATGTTTGTATATGTTTGAAGTTGTTCACATTGTATTATTGTTTGATCTATTAGAGAAGAAAATTTATATAATATTTAATTGGATCATATAAATACTATATTATCTTATATTTATGTTGAAATAAGAAAAATTATATAACTAACAAATTAATATGATTGTCTAAATTACCATAATTTTAGGTTTGTATATAACATATTTAAATTAATAGCAAACATATTTAAAATAGTTAATATAAAATATAGTTATTATAACAACCTGATAAATAAATATATATATATATGTATATTACATATTTACGTTAACGATTATTTTTTTTTAAATAAATATGTTTAATCATACACATTAAAATATTTTGGCCCTAACTATTGATATAATGATATATTTATGGATTTTTTTAAAATAAATTTGTATATAGAATTGAAATATTTTGGGTCTTATGTTAATGAAATTACTAAAAACCATTAAGGAAATAACACTACTATTATTGTTTCCAAACAAAACTTTTTTTTAAAACTGCTATTTATGTTTCCAAACAACTTTTTTTAAACTGCTATTCATGTTTCCAAACAATACAAAAGATACTCTAATTAATAAAATAAATATATAATTAACTTGATATGATTCATAAATTATGCACTTTTCTAACAAACTTGAAAGAGTCCAAAATTTAATGATAACTTTTATGGTAGATAAATTTAAGACTCTATTTTAATAGAGTAACTAGATTTTAACCCGCACGTCCGTGCGGATATTTTTCTATTTTATAAATGTATTTGATGTTATTACAAATATTTTATTTATATAATTTTAATTTAATGCTATATATTGTATAACTCTATAATTTCTTTTATATTTCTTCCTCAACATTATTAATATATAGTGATTTGTTTAAAACATTTTAATTTGTTATTAATTTTTATTAAGTTTAACATATGTTAATACATTTATTTTGTATAAAGCTATTATACAATTTATGAATTTTACCCTATTTTAATGATGAACGATGATTTATTTAAATGAAAAACTTTACAATTTAAAATTTGTTAATTTACCTATTTAATATAATTTTATCATATTTAATTCATGTAACACTTCTATTTTCATATAATTCAGAATATATTTATAGAATTTACAAAAAAAGAAGAATTTTTATTTTCTTGTTTATAATAAAATTTTAGTTAACATTGATTTATAATAATATTATATAACTAATTACGAAATTAATTAATGTATTATTTTATAAAAATATTTAAATTCTTAAATAGGATTTTGTTAGATTCTTTCTCAACAGATTTTGTTATAATTAAAAATTAAAATTCAAATCTTTAGTTGATTTATTATTGATGTAAATAATTAAATATGTCATATTAACTAATTTTTGAAATGGTCTAATTACTATTTGTTAGTAGTAGATAAAAATTTAAAATTTGTTAATTTACCTATTTAATATAATTTTACCATATTTAACTAATGTAACACTGCTATTTTTATATAATAGAGAATATATTTATAGAATTTATAAAAAATAGTGTAGAATTTTATTTTCCTGTTTTATAATAAAAACTTAGTTAAATTTATTTATAATAATATTATATTACTAATCACGAAATTTATTAATGTATAATTTTATAAAAATATTTAAATTTTTAAGTAAAATTTTGTTAGATTCTTTCTCAACAGATTTTGTTATAATTAAAAATATATAAATTCTAGTTGGTTTATCATTAATGTACCAAATTTATATACCCATTGAAATTAATTAATTTAAATATATTATTTTAAATAATATTGGAAAATCTGTAAATAAGAAAGAAATGGGATGACTAAATGTGTAAATAGAAGAAAATATTTAATCTGCTATCCGTGTTTCCAAACATTCTTCCTTTAGTCTACTATCTATGTTTCCAAACATTCCAAATAATATAGATGTTAGTTAATAGATAAGTCACAATATTTTTCAATAAGTCCAAAAAAAAAACATGCCAATGTAATTTTTAAATAGGACTCTGTTTTAATATATTAGATAGATAATACATGGCAATCGTTTGCAATAGATATAGCAATCTATCCAGTTTAAATCGTTTTCAAACATGGTCACCTTGTTCTTTGAAAAAAGATAGACAGGGTTTTTAACATGTAGTTTTTGTAGAAACCAATAGATTGGAAAGTAATAAATAAGAGGAATATGATGCTTATTTGCTTTACGGCAAAACATAGCATGTGAACGTCGTGCTTCGCGTCGCATTACCCAAACATCTTCCGTTTTTTCCTTCTCTCCCCATCTCTTGCTTTACCCAAGACGCGCTATTTCTTTGACTAACGTTCAGGCCTTCACTGGTCACAAGTCTACAAATAACATGTTATTTTTCCAACAACTAAGAGCATGCACATTAATGAACCCCTTTTTAGGGTTCAAGTTTTTAATTTTTTATTATTAAATTTTTTTTCTGTTTTTTTTTGATTTTTCATAAAAAAAAAAAATTTCGACCAGTCACGGGCCGCCACGTGTCGTGGGGCCCGCACTACAGTGATGAACCAGGTTCAGTAGAGTGAACCTGCAAGATACAGGTTCATAACTTTATGCTTATTATATTGTTTTTTTTTTTGGAATCTGTGTGAACCCCATTGTAAACCTTGAATGGGGATGCTCTAATAAACATGTTTAGTTTCCTTTTCTTAGATAACATGTTTTGTCTTCAAAAAATCAAACTAGCTTTCTATTAGATCATTTCCAGTATATTTTGATATTTTTTTTTCAACAAAGGCTAAACTAAACTACGAAGATCCCACATCCAATAGGTACTTCGGTGGGGTTGAGTTAGCATTAGGGATGTTAAAATGGGTTCAAAGCCCGCAGGCTTAACGGGCTTAGTATAAACGGGCGGACCCGTTATCCGCTTATTATGTTATAAAAATAAACGGACTTAAACGGGTCCGCCCGTTTAGGCCCGTCTCGTTAATGGGTATACCCATTTAATAAACGGGTACCCGTTTAGGCCCGTTTAAGAATTGTTTTTAAAAAAAATTATATTTAAAGCGAATTTAAAAAAAATAATTTTTTTTTATATTTTGTGTGATTTGAAACAAAATAGTTATATTATATATAGTTTTTCTTTTTTTTAGAAAATGATTTAGGTTATAATTATGTTTAAAACATACTAGAATTTGTTGATATTTTATGATATTATGAACTAATTAATATTTATCAAAAGTAGAATAGATTTTTTCAAATTTTGCTTTAATTTAAATTTCTATTTATTATAAAGTTATAAAATCAAATACAAACTATTAAAAATTATATTAAGATAGGACAAAAGATTATTTACAATAAAAATAAAATTCACAAAAAAACTTAAACGGGCCTAAACAGGCTAAACGGGCACTATCAACATAAACGGGTTTAGCTCTAAACGGGCTTGATATTAAACGGATCTAAACGGGTCTGACATTAAACAGGTCTAAACGGGTAGGGCCTAAACGGGCAGGGTCTAAACGGGCCCGTGTAGCCCGTATTAACATCCCTAGTTAGCATAAACCATAGCATAAGGGAGATCTTGAGCATCATGTGCCAACTTGTCCACCATTGTGTTTTGCGTCCTTGAGATATCTCCTAAAGCGAATTCTAAGAAGAAGTTCTTATAGCGAGTCAATTCATCCATGTGTATAGCGAAAGTTGGTCATCCCGTTGGTGTAGACAACATCTTCACCAATTGAAACACCACTTCTAGCATGTCGAGGGTCCTCATGCACTTCATCGCCCAAATAAGAGCTTCGCACTCAACACCCATCATATTTCCATTATTTCTTGGTTTCTTGCAGAACTAACCTTGTCCTGTGAAAATATTTTATTCTTTCCAAGCTCCATCTATAAAATACCATGTTATATTTCCATCATTTAAATTGTCATTAATTCGACTTAAATCCTGCACATCTCTAGAATCAGTAATTTGTGCATCAGTCCACAAGGTGCCCTCAATTTCTGATACCTGTAGAATTTCCTGAGCATTTCCAACATTATTTTTATAAATCTTATCATTCCAATTTTTCCATATATACTACATTATCCATGGAAAATAGGTCTGATCCAATGTCTTTGGGAGTCGCTAGAACATGAAGTCCATGTTAGTAAAAACCGATTTACTTGGGAAAACCTCTGGGTTTGATCGTATTTTGTATAGGGCCCATGTTTGCAGTATTGGTGGGAATTAAAAAAAACGTGGTTTATCGATTCCTCTTCTGCCCTATCGATGTAGCATTGAGTATGACATTGTATACCACGAGACCGTAAGTTTTTAGTAACTGAAAACTCCTGGATAAAACTTTTCAAATGAAATGTCTTAGCTTTGGGGGACATTGAAGCTTCCAAGTGTAGGCCAGAAGAGGCTTCGTATCTGGTCCATAGCAATCTTGGATCCGCCCGTGATCAGAAATAGTAATTTATACGATACCCAACTTAACTATATACTGCCCTTGATTCGAAAAAATCAACCATAAGAATCTGGCCTGTGTCTCCTAATAATCACCATACTCTGAATTATTTTTACATCACCTGGGTGAATAAATGCATTAAGTAGATCCAAGTTCCAAGAAAGGTTCTCTGGATTAATTAAGTATGCCACTTTAAGATTGGGATTCAAAAATTAATGCTGAAATTTTTGTGTTGCTGACCTCGGGCGAAGAGCGGAAATTGTAGGGATCATTCCATATGTAGATGGTTGATCCGATTCCCACTCTTTTGATTAGTACCTTATTAACCAAAGATCGAGCGGAAGTGATACTTCTCCACTCAAAAGATGATGAATAAAACTTTATTGGATCCAAAAAATCTGATTTCCTATAATATTTGCCTTTCAATACGTTCACAAATAAAGAATAAGGTTTCTCAATTAGACGCCACAATTGTTTTTCAAAAGAGTCGTATTAAAGTGTTGAAAATCTCTAAAATCTAGACCTCATTCTTATTTTCATTTGTAGATCTTGTCACATGAAAACCAATGCATTCCTTTCTTATTTCCACTACCACTCCACCAAAAGTGCGCAATTGTACTAGTAAGTCTTTTTGTAACCATTTTGGATAGACTAAAGCATGACATAACATGTATAAGCATTGCTGATTCCACTGATTTAATAATATCTTCCTTTCCCCCTTTGGTAAGAAATCTTACAGTCTAGTTGTTAGCTTTATTATTTATCCTTTCATTGAAGAACCCAAAAAACTGAGTCTTCGAGCCCCCAAAGCCTCCTACAGTTGTAATCCCTATCAGTTGATGAACATCTCCTCTTATCTCGTCAGGTACCTTATGTCCGAATTGGATCAAAGATTTCAAGAAATTAATTTGTTGTCCGGACGCTTGTTTATATTCTTGAAGTAATCATAGCATAAGCCTCACTCTTGTGAATATGCTTCACAGAAAAAGAGGCTATCATCAACAAACAATATGTGGGAAACCGCCGGCCTTTCACGTGTTATCTTTAGACCCGTCAAAAGCTTTTCCTCCTCTTTCTTCCATATATTTTCAATAAGCGCTTCCGTACAGAGAATAAACAAATAAGATGATAAAGGATCACCATGTCTTAGTCTCATTGCTGATATGTCCTTTTGGTTGACCATTTATCAAAATTTTGTACTGGATAGATGATATAGATGTTATCATCAAAGAAATCCAATGCTGCGGGAAACCCATCTTCACAATTATCCCTCGAATAAAGCTTCATTCGACCCGATCGCATGCCTTGCTCATATATGTCTTAATACCCCCAAAAAATTTCCTTGTAGAAATTTTTTGTCCTTTCACCTATAAAACATTTCTTGAGCAATAAGAATATTATCTGAGACCAGACGGCTAGATACAAAAGCCGACTAAGTTTCAGAAATCAGCTTTGGTAGTAAACCCATTAGTCGTTGACATAATACTTTGGATATTATTTTATATCCCACATTACATAAACTAGTCGGTCTTAGCTCCGTCATACAACTTGGTCTAATTATCTTTCTAAATAAGACAAATATTAGTTATACTTAATCTCTCATCAAAACCAACAGTCCTTAAGAATACGTTCACCATTTTGGTAATATCTCCCTAGATTATAGACCAAGATTGTTGAAAACATAAAGCTGTCATTCCATCCGGTCCCAGTGATTTCTCAAAACAAAAGCTATCATAAGGTTTGACTAACCATAACAAGTTAAAAACAACGCTATCATATGTCCCCTATATAATAACGGTTGAAAAACTGCTATCATATAGGGGGACCTATTATAGTTGGGCCATACATAACAATTTCAATAACGCTAACAGTAGCATATAATAGATGTTTCCTTACGCTATGAACATACACTTTTGTATTGTCTTATGGTTCCAAAACCATCTTTACCAATTGAGAAAATCTGTCGCAAAAGTCACGAATATGGCGAAGTTTTTGTCACATAAAATTATGAAGAAGTTTTGTCATAATTCTACAACCACTTACATGAACCAATTATATTATTGATTCCGTATAAAATTTTGCCAAATATTGTAAAAGAAACACACAAAAATTGTAATTTAACATAAATTGAAAAAATCAAACAAATTAAAGAAACATAAGTAAAACAAATAAGAAAAAACCGATGTCAAAGCTATAGAAGCCTCCAACCATCGTTTTGGAGCTACAAAAACACATTCTTCTCTCTCTCTTGAAGGCTATGGTATTAAAATAAAATAATACGTAATTCTACAACCACTTATATTGTGTCCATGTATGACAATATTTTTAGACACTAAAATTTATGTTGTTGAACTATCTTAAATCTCACAGCTCTTCTAATAATATATACTAAAACTTTTGATTATCAAAAAATTTGAAGTTAATAGGTATAATTTTAATATTTCTAATTATTATTGAAAATTATATAATTGTACACATAAAATATATTTCTTCGTAGAATATTACTATCCACGAAATTGCCACCAAATACCAAATAAAATTTTACTTTTAAAGTTTTCTCTGTTTTAAAATCATTTTAACGTTATTGGATATACATTTTTTTAGATTTGAGAAAAATATATCGGGCTTCAGACTTCATTAGAAGACTTCATTAGCAGATTTCTCCAGAAGTTTGCTATATATACTACCAAAATTGGTAAAATTTCATTTTTCACCAATTATTTCTGTGAGTTAAATCCGAGTACAGTTATAGATTCAACTTAATGTGATTGCATTCTTATTATTTTATCTTTCATTGTTTCATCTTTCTATCTCAAACAATATAAAGTATATATGGTTTTGTTTGTTTGTTAGATTCAAATAAAACTATATATTCAACTTATTGTGATTGTTTTCTTTTTATTGAAGCTTATAATTAAGGTTCAATTTTGAAGTTTTTCTCTATTTTGAAACAACTTGTAACATTGCAAATTTTTAGATCTAGGAACAATGTATCAGACTTTATTAGCAGACTTCGCAAGCAGACTTCGCAAGCAGACTTCACAAGCAGACTTCGCAAGCAGACTTCGCAAGCAGACTTCACGAACAAACTCCACCAAAAAGTTTGCTAAACTGA